>JALPQI010008203.1:0-32084 GCA_025490895.1 Thaumatotibia leucotreta
TGGTCATAAATTAATGACATTAAAATTTTTATTTAATAAAGTAGGATAAAGTTTGTATGTGCCCTAACAAGAGTAGGTAGGTACTTTTTTTTAGGGTACAAGGAATAGAACAAAATAGCATTTTCATATTTGTTACTTATTCTGTCAACCGTAGTCATTGCCACGGAAAGTGCACGTTGATAACGATCACTAGTAATTACACTTTTTTCAAAGATGGTTGAGGATATAGATGCCGATAAGTTGATTTCTTTGGTAGAAGAACGTTCAGTCCTCTGCGACAAAACAATTGACGATTACAAAGATACGTTTTTAAATACTAGAGCGTGGAAGGAGGTCCGCCAAGTCATTTTTTCAGGGTTTGAAAACAACACGAGCAAAGAAAAGACAAAACTTAGATGCATCTACTCAACACGGTACCGCAACGTTAATGTGCAGGCGCCGGCGCGCGGCGCGACAACGTGTGTTTGCCCGGTGCAGCACCGTTAAACTGTACGACGCCACGTCGTATTTTCGCACGGTGCGATAACGTGCAATACCCCGATGCGGTGCCGTTTTATGTTTACGACGCCGCACCGTGGTCATGTGGCCGGGCCCTTAGGGTATTAGAAACCAGTGACGTAGCCGCTACAAGGAAATTCCTTTTTTTCACTTTATATCAACCTGTAGGTATATTAGCAGCCCCGGAGGTAATAAAAAACCGGCCAAAAGCATGTCGGGCCATGTTCCGTAGTTTTGCGGATGTCTCTGAAAATATTGGCTTTAGAAAAAAACTTTGTTTGAAGACCCTTATTTTTTTCAAAGACCTATTCAACGATATTCCACACTAGGACTACAGCAAATAAAAAATCATTCACACTTCACCAGTTGGGGAGTTACCCCATAAAAAATGTTTTTTCTATTTTTTTCTACCACTACCACGGCATGATTAATATGTATATCTGTACCAAATTGCAGATTTCTAATATAAATGGCCACTGAGATATGTTGCGGACAGACAGACGGACAGACGGACAGAGCGAAACTATAAGGGTTCCTAGTTTACTACGGAACCTTAAGAAGTTAGAATAGTATGAAACCTCTTTTATAGAGTAGCTTATTTATTTAAAAAGACGTCATCATATCAATAGCATTAGCAGCCCCTGAGGTAATAAAACACCAGCCAATAGCATGTCGGGCCATGCTTGGGTTCCGTAGTTCTTCGGATATCTCTGAAAAGATTGACTTCAGAAAAATATTTTGGTTGTAGACCCTTATTACTTTTTCAAAGACCTATTCAACGATATTTCACACTATAGGATTACAGCAAATAAAAAAATCATTCACACATCACCAGTTGGGGAAAATACCCCATAAAAAATGTTTTTTCCAATTTTTTCTACCACTACCACGGCATGATTAATATGTATATCTGTACCAAATTGCAGATTTCTAATATAAATGGCCACTGAGATATGCTGCGGACAGACAGACGGACAGACGGACAGAGCGAAACTATAAGGGTTCCTAGTTTACTACGGAACCCTAAGAAGTTAGAATAGTATGAAGCCTCTTTTATAGAGTAGCTTATTTATTTAAAAAGATGTCATCATATCAATAGCATTAGCAGCCCCTGAGGTAATAAAACACCAGCCATAGCATTAGCAGCCCTTGAGATAATAAAACACCAGCCAATAGCATGTCGGGCCATGCTTGGGTTCCGTAGTTCTTCGGATATCTCCGAAAAGATTGACTTTAGAAAAATATTTTGGTTGAAGACCCTTATTTCTTTTTCAAAGACCTATTCAACGATATTTCACACTATAGGATTACAGCAAATAAAAAAAACATTCACACATCACCAGTTGGGGAGATACCCCATAAAAATTGTTTTTTCTAATTTTTTCTACCACTACCACGGACACCACGGTATGATTAATATGTATATCTGTACCAAATTGCAGATTTCTAATATTAATGGCCACTGAGCTATGCTGCGGACAGACAGATGGACAGACGGACATAGCAAAACTATACGGGTTCCTAGTTTACTACGAAACCCTAAGGAGTTAGAATAGTATGAAACCTCTTTCAAAGAGTAGCTTATTTATTTAAAAAGACGTCATCATATCAATAGCATTAGCAGCCTCTGAGGTAATAAAACACCAGCTAATAGCATGTCGGGTCATGCTTGGGTTCCGTAGTTCTTCGGATATCTCCGAAAAGATTGACTTTAGAAAAATATTTTGGTTGAAGACCCTTATTACTTTTTCAAAGACCTATTCAACGATATTTCACACTATAGGATTACAGCAAATAAAAAAATCATTCACACTTCACCAGTTGGGGAGATACCCCATAAAAAAATGTTTTTTCTAATTTTTTCTACCACTACCACGGTATGATTAATATGTATATCTGTATCAAATTGCAGATTTCTAATATTAATGGCCACTGAGCTATGCTGCGGACAGACAGATAGACAGACGGGCATAGCGAAACTATACGGGTTCCTAGTTTACTACGAAACGCTAAGAAGTTAGAATAGTATGAAACCTCTTTCAAAGAGTAGCTTATTTATTTAAAAAGACATCATCATATCAATAGTATTAGCAGCCCCTGAGGTAATAAAACACCAGCCAATAGCATGTTTGGCCATGCTTGGGTTCCGTAGTTCTTCGGATATCTCCGAAACGATTGACCTTAGAATAATATTTTGGTTGAAGACCATTATTTTTTTTCAATAAACCTATTCAACGATAATCCACACTATTGGGTTACAGCAAATAAAAAAAAACATTAACACTTCACCAGTTGGGGAGGTACCCCAAAAAAATGTTTTTTCAAATTTTTTCTACCACTACCACGGTATGTATGTATATCTGTACCAAATTGCAGATTTCTAATATTAATGGCCACTGAGCTATGCTGCGGACAGACAGATGGACAGACGGACAGAGCGCAACTATAAGGGTTCCTGTTTTACTACGGAACCCTAAGAAGTTAGAATAGTAAGAAACCTCTTTTAAAGAGTAGCTTATTTATTTAAAAAGACGTCATCATACCAATAGCATTAGCCGCTTCTGAGGTAATAAAACACCAGACAATAGCATGTCGGGCCATGCTTGGTTTCCGTAGTTCTTCGGATATCTCCGAAAAGATTGACTTTAGAAAAATATTTTGGTTGAAGACCCTTATTACTTTTTCAAAGACCTATTCAACGATATTTCACACTATAGGATTACAGCAAATAAAAAAATCATTCACACTTCACGAGTTGGGAAAGTACATAAAAAAATTTTTTTTCTAATTTTTTCTACCACTTTATCGGCATGATTAATATGTATATCTGTACCAAATTGCAGATTTCTAATATTAATGGCCACTGGGCTATGTTGCGGACAGACAGACGGATAGAGCGAAACTATAAGGTACATATAGTTTCGCTCTGTATGAAACCTCTTTTACAGAGTAGCTTATATAAATACTCTACATTAATCAGTTCCCTTAATTCCTTAACTTGACCTACCATCTAAACTGATCTTTTTCAAAAACTTGCATCACAGCCATCGCTCCATAACTTACGCTATCAATCAGAAATATCTACCAAAAGTGAAACACGTGTCGTTAAGGAGTTCCGTTCTGGTCTTTATCGGCAGTTCCACATACATTACAACGCATTAATGAAAATGCTTGATTTGTAAATGATACACAATCCTAAGGTTTGACCAGTTCCCTCAGTTCCTAAGGAAATACCCCATCAGAACTGGTATTTTACAATAACTTATACGACTATCTTCATTGCTTAAAATGCATAACCAGTTACATACATACAAAACACCAAATATAACTCAAATATTACTCTAGTTGACAAACAAAACTAACTAAAATAACAAATACGTACTCGAAATAAAGCTCGTATCTCAGTTACGATCTGATTCAATACTGACATACGAGGTTGCTAAGAGGAGTGTCAGTTTTGGCTATTAGACGACGATTTACTTGTATGCTAGCAGATAATTATACGATATGAAAGTGAAAAATTTCAGCTGTGGTCATAAATTTATGCATACCTAATATTCAAATCGTATCATCATCATCATCAGACTATGATAGTCCACTGCTGGACGTAGGCAACTATGCGTATAAACGCATTAGGAGGTAAATGCCCATAATCGCCACACTGGGCAAGCGGATTGGCGATCGCAGTAATGTGTCCACTATGATGATGCTGCTGCCCACCATCAATATTTTATCAAATAGTGGTCAGTGACACTTCAATCCCTTAGTCGACTCTTACGACACCCGCATGAGGAGTTGGGATGGTGACAAATGTATTCAAATCGTATAGGTAATAACAAGAATATAGAAAATACAAATAAATAACTAGGAATGTATTGCAATTTACAGGGAAACACGGCTAAATAACTAGTAGGTAGGTACCTTTTGTGCCATTTCTGTAGGCTTATGATGGTACCGTCTTTAATCGTTTGTCGTTATTGCCGTCAGGTTCTAATAAGTATGTAAGTGCGTAACAAGTGAGGCGTAGCACGATAAATAGATAAAACGGGACCGTTATAAGCCCCCTGGAAAGAGAATATAAGTATAATATGTAAATCATTCTAGTTTCAAACGAAAATTCAGTAAGTTACGTTTCCGAACTTATTTATCTCTTACTCTCTGTCTTCCGAACTTATTTACTCGTGCCGAAGCTGCCGCAGGGAAAGGGAAGTATCGCGAGTGCAGACTTCTGGCCGAAGGGCGCCGTACCTCGGCAGTTCTTTTTGTGTTAATGCGGTAGGATCATGGTGCGGCTACAGTTTGCATGGTACGGCTGCGGCTCAGACATGACAATGGAAAGCTGAGCTTAAAGTTTATGTACGTGTTTTGTAGTTCGCGAGGATTTGGTTTTTACTTATAAATTCAATATTGAATGTACTGAGAAGATATATATGTACCTACATACTTTCTTACAAAGTCTTACGGCCGCAGAAATCGCGGTGGCGGTCAGTAGAGATTTTATTCCACAAATCAACCATTCATTAAAGACTCGTATCACTTTTAATATACCTATTATTATAATTATATTAACAAACATATTCTATCTTTCTTATTATTATCATGATGACATCCTATCGTTTTGACTTCTAGCCGTCACACATGTGTTTTCAAATGATGTAATCTGTTGCCAGAGTATAGAAAATAAACTCCATTACACCAAATCGTATCCGTAAACTTCTTTCATTTTTAATCTTTTCTGCGAATGTAACTTATACGTGTTCGGTAGTATTGAGTTTTATTTAGAATCAGTTGTTATAGTTTTCTTGTGTTCGGTCATAAAAATAACAAAAACCTTAAATAAATGAGTGAGTTCGAACGAATTTCTTCGTATTGATTTTCCCTACTTATTTAAAGACACTTTGAGTACTGGCATCCCTTGACGTATATGTATATGATTTTAAGTCATTTTGAATGTCAAAAAGAGCTGTCAACGGGAGCGATTTGGCGTGCGTCCGACCTCGAGGAGGCGCTCGCGCCATCTGAGTCAAAGGAGAATTTTGACTCGTGTCGCCATTTGTATGGAGAATACACGCAATTTTAAATTAAGGATTAAATTTCTTCGTTGTCTTTATGAGGAAAAATATGAATATGCCCTGATGCACTAATTCAGTTATCTGGCTTTTAAATTAACATGAATATTTTATGCCTATTAAAGAAAAATATGCATTGCTTCGTGTTCGAAAAATATGCAATTTTTTGATTTTTCGGTACATTTAGAGCCGATTTCTAGGACATCCATGTAAATATAAAATATAATATCAATTGGAGCCTCTGCATAGGTTCTTTCTGAATAAGTTCATGTAAGAAATATGTTTGTAGAGTAATATTTACTTAACAAATTCTTTGTTCGAAAATAGGTCTAAAACGACAAAATCGGGAATCCGACCCTTAATAACTTTTTAGTTACGATTCAAAATGCCGACATTTTCTCTGATAGATGGACACAACTTAGACGAAAAATTAACCATTACCTTAATACCTGCTACTGTACCCTATAATTTTTCCTTGTCTTTATTTTGACATAAAATGTTATTACTATTAGAATTATGTTAGCTTATAGATAATTCCACATGTAATCTCTTGGCGTAAGCTGTTTTTTACATGGTTGTTGTTGAATAATGAATAAAGAATAGAGGCGAGTTCAGATATTTTTGAGCACTCCGTACGCTAAGATATATCTGATGGAGTCTACAAAGCCTTCAGGGTTTTTCTACCCTTGCTACGTATTGGGAATTTCGTTACGTTAATATATTATATTATCTTATCGTGGCGGCGCTCGATACCTTAATTGGTTAAGAGCATTGGCCGGGTAAAGCCAAGGTTACAGGTTCGAATCCGTAATTATAAAAAATGTTTTGCCCCGGCTTTGGAAGGGTGCAATTATAAAACTTTGTCTTGAATTTATCTATACAGCTATACAGGATATAAAATAGATGATGAAGATGTCCCAAGATATTGATTTTGATGTATTGAATTTTTGTCACATCAACATACCTGGGATAACTCGGGGCATTTATACAAAAGTGATGTAGTGAAACATTTTATCGACTAAAAATATGTCGATGTTACTGTGAATGACAACATCAAAATGTTATTCGGCATAAATAAATATTAGGTACTTACTCTTCAATTAAAATAAAAAATAAATTTAAACGGCTAGTTACGCGTTTATTTTAAAATAGTTTTCAAAATATACAATTAATATTAAAATATCAATTATTTGAATTGTCATTTTGATTAAAATCACATCTGCATACAAGAGGCCCGATATAAGATATGACATCGAACCTCTGTACTGTAGGTAATCGAGAACGTTCAATAAGCACATCTTTTATTATAATTATATCGACATCTTTTTAATCGATATCAAATCCTTATAACTTGCCCCCAGTTATCCCAGGTATGCACATCAATTGTGTTATAAAAGTAAGTGATACCTACTAACTATAATAATATGGTATACTCTGATCAACAACCTTTGACAGTAAAAAAACCGGCAAATGTATATAATGTAAAGTTTTTATGAAAGGCCTTTAATTTTTCTTGCAGTCGATCCTTAAGGTCACGTTCTGCAGCGTATTCTTGTTAGGAAAAGTAGTTATGTGGGGTCGCTCAAATAAGCTGACCACTATACTAGCCAGTATACTAGAAAAAGTCAGAAAAATCAAGAAATAATGTTATATCCTCGTCAGGATTTGAACACGTAACATACTGTTCCGTAAGCAGAATCACTACCAACTAGGCTACGGACGTAGACTCAAATAACTCAAAGACCGTTAGTTCCTCGTGAATTGTACATAATACACACCCTAAACAAAAGAGGATCGAAAATTATAAAGTATCGATTTTCTACAGATCAGCTCCCACCGGTTCTGGCATTGCGGCAGTGCAAGACCAATTTAACAAGATCTATTGTTTCTGGGCTTCTTTCCTACTTAAGGGATGAATTTGCATAATTTGAACAAGCACCCAGAATGTTTACACTGTGAACGGGCCTGAGAGTTCTTAGGCACTTTGGTGAAGTATTTTTTGCGCTCAAATTCGTATATTCGGTAATTGTTTATGACATGCTTTAAGTTACTGAGGCAAGATTTGTTCATTGTATTGTAGCCATGATTATTGGTTGGCATTTTTTAAAAGCTATATTTTTAAGTTACTTATTATTAATAACCATAACTGTAAAGACCGTAACTCAGATAATAACTTATTAATACCTGTCAGCCACTCATACAATACAAAGGCCGCGGCTACAGGAAAACTGTTAGTTCCTAGAATAACTAACCACTATGGTGATAGAACTCTTCGGAAACGCATCCCTTACCTACTTAACAGTTTGCCTGAAGCCATCAGGTGTCAGGCCAACAAAAATAAATTTAAGAGGCTTTTGAAAACACATTTCCATAACTTGCCATGTGAATAATAATATAAGCTCATAATTTTTTTAATGTTATAACACCTATGTATTACAATTTTAAATAATGTAACTAAAAAGAGACTGGGATCCTACAGTCAAACTCTGAAGAGTTTTGTAGGACAATTACTAATTGTAAGATTGTAATCCACATGTAATATTAATAATAAATAAATAATAAAAAAAGTTTTGTACTTGCAAAGTAAATCAAAATGTACCATTTCTTACTTTGTCATCGTGACAATAATATGAGAATTAGAGCAAGTTTCAGTACACTACCACTATGAAAAAGTCTTATATCGTTTAGCTCATCCACTTTTTAAGACTAAGTTCACTATGGAAATACTAAGGCGAACTGGACCTTATAAAAGAGAAAAGGCTATATGACATTAATAAATTTTCTACTCAAATATGGTGTATGATAGCCATTCAATTTGATCTGCTACAATTGATTATAAAAACTCTGACCATCGTAGAATACCAGTGTATTTTTAGCATAAAAATGCAAGTTTTAGAATTATAACTAACGTGAGACTCAAACATATTTAAATATTTAACGAATGGGTTACTCACGTAATTTAAAGTCGATAATTGCTCGACATATTTCGATCCATTTAGAGGATTCTCATCATGGAGTACCCGCGACCAAAGCCCAACGATTGGCAACTTCTCTAAGCTCCCTAGCCTGAGGCCCTACCGCTGCGACCTATATAATATGGACGTCTAACGCCAGCTCAAAAATGACCCCAAACACAATTGTTCAATTGTGCCAAGATGGACAGGACATAGCGCTTTTCATATCACCGCGCATAATTCGGCGCAATATCTTTGACAAATGTTTGTAGAACAAAGCCAATCAAAATTTTGATGGACCAATCACAACTAGTTTTAAATGGCGGTTAAGTTTTTAAGGTTGATAATTATTGAAATTCATGACCGTAATGCATTGAAGAGGACATTTGACATTTGTCAACAAAAATTCAGGACCGTTTTTGAAAGGCGTGCGGCTTCCATGTCTTATTTGTTCGTAGCCCTACCGCGAACCACGAACGAAGTATTGCCTCTCTCTCTCGCATTCGTAAACTCGTACATAAGAGTGACAGGGAGACTTCGTTCGCTAGGGCCTCTGGCCTGCTATCGTGAACACCGAAGGTTGTAAATTCTGGGGATTTGTCTCTTTTACTCCAGGACAACAAAGGCGTTATTAGAGTGACAGAAAAATCCCCAAAATTTGCGGATTTCATAGTTCGCGGTAGGGCCGCTTTTTTGCCTGAGGGTTGTTTCGTAGGGAACGCTTTTTAGTTCTTAGCAAGTTCGCGATTTAAAAAGCAAGTTCGCGAGGTTAAATAATAAATGTGTATCCAGTTTTTTTATCTACATACAGTTTTCAAAACAGTCGCCGATTTAGCTTCGAATATTGAAATATGCAGCGCAATAGCATGAATATTTTATCCATATACGCCCATAAAAAAGCAGCCGAATTTCAGTACAGAAATCGCGTGTTCACACCCAATTCTTACTAATAAAGTTTCCTAAATATAACTAAGGGATGATGATGATGATACTATGAGCTGATGAATAAATAAAATAAAAAATAAAATATGTTTATTGCCAGAAAGGGTGTATTACAATTAAATCTTAAAAATGATTTTGTGTGTGTGTGTTTGTGTGAAGAAATGAAATTTTGGAGCTTTTTGGGAATGTTATGGTAGGATATTTTCTGTTTGCTCATAGTCTAGTGTTAACAGCCAGGATTTAAGTTTATTTTTACATTCAGGTGTCGAGCAGGGATAAATATTTAAAGTATTGTTAATCTTGTTATACAGGTATGTACCCGTACATTTTTGTTGC
The DNA here is from genome assembly GCA_025490895.1 of Thaumatotibia leucotreta. Classification (NCBI taxonomy): domain Eukaryota; kingdom Metazoa; phylum Arthropoda; class Insecta; order Lepidoptera; family Tortricidae; genus Thaumatotibia; species Thaumatotibia leucotreta. Next base: position 9,800 of record JALPQI010008203.1, read on the forward strand.
CGTCTAGCCGTAGGTAGTCTACATTCAAATGTTTGTTTTTTGAGGACGCATACCTGTAAGCTTCCATGAATGACATTGACATAAGACAGTTTTTATTTAGCATTATGTTATAGAGTCACAAGAGAAACCTGTCTACAATTAATTCAAAATGCACAATAACAGGACATGATAGAGAGAAAAATTATGATGATGCTGTGCAGTTAATTTAAGCACTAATTAATTTTGAGAAAACAGCCACATAACTTGTGGTTGTTTTCCAAATTTTCCTATGGGTATTGTAAGAGTCGACTAAGAGATTGAATTGTCACTATTTATTTACCAAAGATTGATGATTGGCAACAGAATCATCATGGCCCTTAGGCACACTACTGCGATCGCCAACCCGTTTGCATAGTTAATAGGAGAGACCTACGTCCAGAAGTGGACTATCAATAGGCTGATGATGATGATGAAACACATGTATACGACCCTTATCGAGCCAATCTTTCCGACCCTTCCAAAACTAACTTTAAAACGACTTTATTAGTCACATCAAACCCAAAACTACACTCAAATTTCCTAACACCATTAACGTAATTAAACAAAAACACCCTTAAATATTTATCGTCTCCGTCTCACCCGAAGCGAGTGACGGAGACAAACGATGCGGCTGACATAAAGACTGCGTTGACATATTTTCTCACGGGGGGTAAAGAAGGGTGGAATGTATCCACTTTTAATCTTCTTTTGACAAGGTTTTCTGTTATATTATGTATAAGTATTATTAATGTGACTACAAAATACCTTGATTTTTGAATTCGGTATGCAAGAGAATTTTATAAAGGTCGTCAAAACAATAGCTCTCAAGCTCGTTAGACTGAAGTGGCAATGGCCTGCGGCCCTACCGCGAAAAACGAAATTCGTAAATTTCGAGGATTTGTCTCTCTCACTCTAATGACGCCTTCGTTGGAGTGACAGAGAAAAATCCTCGAAATTTACGAACTTCGATTTTCGCGGTAGTACCTACGCCTGGGTCACGTTTTATAAAGTTATATTTTACAATTAGCTGTTTGCCTCTCTAACGCATGAACGTATTACTATCCTAGGCACATTACTAGAAGTCGAGAATATAGCCGAAGGGGCTGAAAACTACTTGATTGGCAACTTAAAAAAAATGTTTTGACTTATCACCCCAATAACTTCCAATACCAACCCAAAGACAGAATTCCGTTTCAAAAAAAGGCAAAATCGAAAAGATGTATATTTAGCCTAAAAACAAAGTACACTTTCTGTTCAAAGCATGATGCTACTGTATCTTGTTTTGAGAATGGAAATCGTAAATAATTTTCAACACTCTTTGATTCATAATATATATCACAAAACTATTAGTACGCTACGGTATTCTCTGTCCAAAACCAGGAAGATATTCCTGGTACTTACCTGCAGTTTTCAGTTTTATGTTTTAACCAAAATGCAAAGTACAGAGTCTATTACCAAGTAATAGAACATAAACCTGTGCACAGTCCACCTGATTGCGAGACCTCCATTAACATTAATGTGCTCGGTCATAATAATAAAATGATATCAGATAATGGCGTCAAAAATCAAAATGGCGTCGCGCTGAGCCGTTTTTCACCATGCATCCCGCCCCGCGTTAGCGCTATAAAAAGGCGTTTTTCCACCCTTATTACTTCTCGCTGTCCGTAATTGGGCACCTGGTGTTGTTTACGCGTTTTTTCGTAAATATTTTTTGTCAGTGGACAACGCGGCGTAACTTTTTAATGTTGTTAAGGGAATCCGACTTATTGCGAGCGAAAAATGTTGGCAATTTTATGTTGACTGCTACAGCGAAGGGAAAGATCGTATCTTGTTTAATAAAGACATTCTTGCGTTTGGGACACTCTTTAGAATTCGATTAAAGATAGAGAGTTGCAAGTTAATCGTAGTATTTAATATTATGGAAAGTAGGTATTTCTGATGTCCTACTTAAGGTTTCAGTAGTGTTTGAGAAAATGGAAGCTTGTTGCGTAACGGTATCATCCGTTATATAATTTAGTTATTTATTAGCTATATTAATTTGTAAATAAGTTACTTTGATAAAATATCCAGTGGTTACACACTAAGAAGACATTTATAAATAAATATCTTGGGGCATCTTACACAAATCGATCTAGTCCCACGGTAAGCTTAAAGCTAGTTTATTGGTATTTCCATAAAACACTTTTTTTAATACAGCAATACAAAAATACATCCAACGTATGGTATCGGCACGAGAGTTGAGGCCACGCACACATCAACTTGTCATGTAAAAGGGAATTTGAAATTAGTGTTATTTTTTCGTACTGACAGCAAACCCAATTGCAATTGTAAGATTTACCAAAAAGTTTGTTCAAGGGATTCGCTTCAATATTTTGACGCAAGTCATTCATTCATTCACTACATATTTTGCAATTAGTACTTCATTTGGATGTGTGTGTAATCATTCACCTCAACTCTCGCCTCTCGTCGAAACCTATACAATTTTATTATTAATGTCCTTAATATTTACACAAATCTAATTTAATTTACTTTGAAGTTAACAGAACGCCGACAAAACAATATCAAATCTAATAAATTCCCAGTTATTAATTAAAACAAAGACGTTTATAATATTGTATTCGAAAATTAAATCCAAAAGTTGTAAAAGAGTTAAATGCGCAAAATTTGTTTATCTATATATCCTCTTAAGACCAGATAATCCTAAGATTAAGACAAAGTCTGTACCATTATCGGTCTTAATGTTCTAAATTTAAGAAACAAGTTCGCTTGCAACGCTCTTTGGATTTACGCCTCTTTAGAGCCGAGATTCAGGAGTTATCGGGGATACAAAATAACTGGGACCGGGCCTAATTAAACAAATAAGGATATTTATGTAAAAAGTTGAACGTTTCATTGAAATTAGTTTGGCTCTCAAAGTTTTGTAGGTACCTATTTAGATATTCTAGTCGGTGTTCACCGAAGACCGTGAAATAATAATGAACTAGACCACTCACACTGACCAAATCAACAGCTTAAATACCATTCGTCAGGAGAAAACAAAAATATGTAAGTAAATCTAAAAACTTACTAGTCACGCACATCAATTTTTTAACTTTATATCAATTAGACAAATGTCCAATTTGATGTGGCAAATTTTGACGTAAAGTAGGCAAGAGGTTATGTAACCAATTGATGTCAATTTGAACTTTGTTGCTCAGTATGACAGTCTCGATTGATTACATATTCCGACATTTGTGACGTTTTGGTCGTATCGTTTTTGATACTCTATTCACCTGAGGGTTAACTAATTGATATTAGTAGTATTAACGTAAAAATATATCTGCGAACGTGTTTAAAAGACGTGTCAAAGACGTGAAATCTAATCTAATAAGTGAACTCAAGGTTTGAGGTTGTTGATAAGACGAAGCTTGTGTTCTAAAAGTGTGTGATTATGAAATAATGCAAGTTTTAAAGTATGTTTAAATTTTTTTTTTGTTTTCTACTGGCACACTGAATAGAGTAAATAGCCAACGGGATTTAAAAGTGCTCGGTTTGGTAAAAGCTTAGCCAAGATGCCTCTCTGCAATCGTATACAATAAGCGGTAATGTATGAGAATGACAGATTCGAACCAAAAGTCACGTGACCATTTCCATACATAATTGTAGTCACGTGATTTATCGCTTATCGTATACGATTGCACAATAACATCTTGGCTAGGCCTGTGGGTCCACCCACAAGCTCTTGACTACAGTGGGAATCGTATTAAACGATTTGCAAGAATCTAATTATTTTTTTATAATAAATTCTTGAATGCATGTTATTTCAATGATGTTATATTTACTTCGGTTACCGAGAGAATAACTTATGAAATAATACCATGAAAAATGGATAAACTCGCGTATATTAATTAACTTTAACTTCATTCCGGCGTTTCGAACACTTTACAGGGTTCGTGGTCTGCAAAGTGTTCGAAATGTCGATCGATATTTCATTAATAAGATGTATTATTAATACTGTTTTGAAAAAAACAAGTCTGTCTGAGTTCCTTACTGGCTCTCAAGACAGTGGTGTAGGGTAAGAACCGGTAGTTGATTTTTCATCTTGTAACTATGTCAGACGAAGCGAATAAGCTTACTTGAAGAATAATTGAACTTTGACTTTGGCTAGACACTTGGGACTAGCAATGTACCGAGGAGAAGTTTCATAAGTTACGAAACTTCTATAGGGAATGTTATCGGCAATTTAAATTTAACAAAATCTAATCTTGCTAAAACCTTTTAAGATATATTTTATGGCTTGTTTACTCAATTCGGAAATACAATAGTCTTCATAATACTTTTTTATAAGTTCTCATGGAAACATTCTTAATAAGAAGTCAGGAACTCTTAAATTGTCATGAAAATTCTCGGGATTTTCCAAGTATATTCCCGCAATTGGAGAATATTCTTAAACATATGCTACTTGGGACATCTAATTGAATCTATGGTCTGTAGCGCTGACTACAGTAAATGTACAATATGTTCCGAAAGTAAGGGCGCGTACAATGTATAGATAGGGCTTGCTACCAGATGTCTATAATTTCCGTACTCTCTATTAGATGTTTACTAACAACGAGTTGGGGTTTAGATAGGAAACTTTACAGATACGTTGGGGTTTAGGGTAGCTTTCGCTCTATTTACTAGTTTAACTATTTGACCTGTTTAATAGTTTTCGCCTAAATAGACATCTAAACTAGGCATATTAATTTTGTGTCAGGCGGAAATGTCTGCGAGCGAAATTAACAACGTTAAGGTGGATTTACACCAAACGAGCGAATGATCATTCTATTCCCCACTCTACGAAATCAACGAATTTCGACGAATCACGTTTTGTGTAACGAACGGATTTCTTAGAGTGGGGGATAGAATGAGCGAATGCTCGTTTGGTCTAAATGCACCTTTAGGTGATTTTTTCATTAATTTTACTAAATATCTCTAAAAATACGTGAAACCTCTTCGGGTTACAAATTAGTCTAATGAATTCAAGTTCAGTAAATTCAGTTTGTATCTTGATTAAGAAATTCGATTCCCGACTTCGAAGTAATTTTCTTTTGGAAACTTGGCCTTAGATTGGAGATATCGAATTTATGGCGTTTTTGATTAATTATTTCTGTTGAATAGGATATCTCTTACTATATTCATTTTATTTACACCAATGCGTCATTTCATTACGTTTATTATGTATTCATTCACAAATTTAATGTAAAATTGTAATTTATATGACACAATATTTGCTTCGGTTACCGCGACAGATTCATGAAATTTTAATCAATGATTATTATAGCACATCTGAATATTTTGAACACTCTTTTATTATGTTCACTTGTCACTATTTATATGAAAATCTTGAAATCTCCCGGTCTTCGATTAGGATAAAATTTTACACACGCTCTGAGTTCTGATGACAATACATGACTAGGTAAAAAATATCATTACAAATACAATATCGCGACCACCCTTAGAACGAAAATGAAAGCGTTTGCAGTCAGGAATACAAAAAAAGCGTATTTTTTTAGTTTTTTTCTGTAATAACCCGGTTCGATAATATTTTGATAGGTGAAGAGTATCTTTTCAAAAGGGCTTATTTCCAGTTTGAACTTTTTTGGGAAATTGAGAAATACATAAATCCACAGTTTCCATTTCGATATTCTTACTGTGTTTTTGATATAATACTCAAGTAAGTTGATATAAATGTTATGTCACTAAATATATTGCTTTACGAACTTAATTATTAAGTTAATATACCATAAACTTTCCGAATTAAGCCCTTTTCATGCGAAACTATTAGAATTAAGCCGTTTAGTTGCGGCCTTGTGAGCTTATCCAATAATAGTCAAGCTGTTTTTCAAGGAATTTTTACAAACCCTTTATTTATACAAAAAGTACAAAATGATAAGTAATTGTACTAAAATATACACTTCTAAAAGCTCATAGTTTTCTCTTGCTAAAAGGGAAAAATAGGCCCCTTTGATACAGACTTTGAAATATTAACATTACAGAGGACAAGAAGAGACTTATTAGAACTTGAAATTCAAAACATATATATATTTCCCTACTCTTACTCGTACATCCATAGTTTAAAAAAAGTTGAAAGTGAAAATAAGTCCTTTTGAAAAGACACTCCTCAGCTACGAATAAATAAAACATGGAAGCCGCACGCCATATTAAATTTCCTTTCAAAAACGGTCCTGAATTTTAGTTGACAAGTGTCACCCCCTCTTCAATGCGTCACGGTAATAAATTTCAATGTCAACCTATAAAAACTTAAACCGCCATTTAAAAATAGTTGTGATTGGTCCATCAAAGTTTTGATTGGCTATATTCTATAAACATTTGTCAAAGATGTTGCGTCGATATGCGCGGTGTTAAGAAAAGCGCTATGTCCTGCCCATCTTGGCACAATTGAACAATTGTTTTTGGGGGCATTTTTGAGCTGGCGTTAGACGTCCGTGTTATTTATGGTCGCAGCTCCTCAGGTATATTCTACCCAACGTTTTCTTCACATTTATACTAGTATCGAAGCACGAAATTGACATAATATAACAAAAAGCAGTAATAAGGTACCATAACAAGCACACAGTAAAATATCCATATTATCCTGCATTTGTCATCGCACGATGACAATTTAATAAAGCTGACAAATGTCATGTCGAGTCAAATCACACCCAGTTGACAAGTACATTGCCCTGTTTGAGTAAATTGCGCAAATAAATCTGAGACTCGGGGGCTCCCATTCATATTTCTCTGGGGAGTGCCTTGGGCTATGGAGCGAGTAAGGAAACTTAGCAGAGTCACACATCATCATCCTATCTCAGTCCACTGCTGGACGTAGGCCTCTCCTATTAACTATGAGTGTGGATGAGGAGGAGGGTGTGTTTCCATAAAAATGACACGTTGCTCGAGTCATTAATAGGTGTCATTTTTATGGAAACACATCCTCGCACATCTCTGGTGATCACACAGTATATACTGAGTGCAAAATGAAAGCGTTTCCTCTTTTAAAGTCTGTTAATAAAATAAAATAGGCAAGTTTTTAAGGTAGTAACTACGTGGTACTGCCTTAAAATTATTCATCATTATTCTCACTTTTTTTTTATGTGACGAAGGTAGGCAACTAAGCTCTCAGCCCACCTGATGGAAAGCAGGAACTAAGGCCCATGGACATAGTGACTAAAAAATCGCCTATGCGCTGCCTACCCTGAGGACTTAGACGGATTGCCTCTATGGCAGTAATTACACCGGCAAACCGGAACACAGTACTATTTAGCGGCAGGTTAATGGGTAAGACGGTGGTAGCTATCCGGGCGGACCCTGCACGAGATCCTACCACCAGCACACCAATCAATTAGCGCGATCGCTAAATATATCGCTTAAATACCGTGAATACGTTGAGGCCGTTTTGCTATTACCCTTTTTTCCATTTTGACATAATATCACACGATTTAATAATGTTTTTAGTACATTCTACTGAAATATACTCTATTCCGTTTCATTACTCAGACAGCCGTTCAGTCTTGGATAAATAATTAACGAAACTTCTTGCTTATGCACACATAGAAGCCGATTTCTAAGTGTGATCTTAGCACACACGGAAAATGTTCTGCGTGAATTTAATATGGTTGATAAATGAAACCAGCAGCCGTATCATGACGTTGCAAATATTGGTAACATTAGGTTTTTCTCGATACGTAAAGCAGTGGCCTATTTCACCATAATTACAAGTCTGACAATTGTATAATATCACTGTTACTGACGTCAAAGGCCTCCGTAGGCTACGGCTACCGCTTACTATCGGACGGTCCATGTGCTAGTTTGCCACCACCATAAAATTATTATAAATAACGTTATTATCTCGTTAATAAACTACTTTTTATTTTCCGAAACACGTGACAATTGTCGCAAGGTTTAGTACAATCTTGACATTAGGTTCGGCTTATGTCGGAATTTCGCTACAATTGTGTTACTTGTGATAATTGTAATTTTGGTTCGCAAAAAAGTAGTTATTTACTGCTGATTTATTTAAGTTCCTGCACTACATTTTATGTTGGTGGCAAACAAACGCACGGCCCTTCCGATTGTAAGCTGTAACTATAGCCTACTTATAGACGCCCCCGATTGGAGAAAGAGTAAATTTACAATTGTAGCACTTGTCAATGTGGTGAAATTGGGGCCAGGTCATCGCGCTCGCTCCTAAACATCAGTGCGAGCGAATTAAACTTAACGCATTCTTTATTTCCGTTTATTTTCAAGCGAGGTAAGCATACCTTGTGTCAAAGCAAGTCGCAGCTAGACATCTCAGATCTTTTTAATCAATACAGTCGAAAAAAGTCGGACAGCTGCAAGAAGCTGTCAATCGCAAGATCTACTTACTCCAATGGTAGGTGTAATGGCAACCTAATTACATCTACTAAATATATACGTATGAAAGTTAAATAAAGATATACTTGTCTTATCTTACAAAAAATTAACTGAAGTGTTGGAATCAATATATTTCCACTAATGGCACGCAATAAATTTTAAGAACGGACTTTTAAAATTAGAGATAATGAAAGTGCACAAGTAATAAATAACCTAAAACAACACCCTTGTACAAAATGCTTTGGACATATTTATGGCCAATACTTATTGCTAAGTGTGTGAAAATACAAACAAAGACATCTCGAGGAATGCACCAAGAGGAAGAACTATAAAAATACACCAATAATTGTTCAACAGCCTTGGCATAGGGTCTATTATGCAATGTAGATCCTACTCTGTTGTTTTTACTTTTACAGCCCCGCAAAACATCTGTAAGCAACTCCGGAGTTGAGGGCGGCACCAACTGACGAGAGAGATGACGATAACTTACGGTCTAAGTGAGAGCAAGACGAAACACCCCGCGGTTTGGGGATAGAAAAATCCTAGAGGAGTGACAAGTGAAGATAATCCTTGTGGTGTTGTGTTAGAGTCTAAGATTATATTTTGTAAAAAGTGCCATAGTAATTAAGTTTACCTAATTTTGTTAAAAATTAAGAGAGGACACTTCGATTGCAGCCGGGAAGAATGCGGGTCGTGCAGTTTTGTAACAGTTTCGATATTTTTGGAATATTATTAGATTAATTATCTAAATCGTACATTAGAATCAGTGGTTGCCGATCCAGTATTCACAGCTAAGTGTTTTATTACCAATTGTGTCGTGTGCATTCTAAATTATATATGTAAATCACATTTTATTAATTAAAATGGTTCAAATAATATAGGTACTATAACGTACTTTATAAATAATTGGTTACATTAATATTGGCCACCTTTATGATAATAACTGAGTACACACGACATACCTTTTATGATTGTTTTGATTGTCCTTGTGTGATTTTTGTGTATAGAATTATAATATTGTGTTGGGTTCGATTCCCGATATTTAAATACCTAAGACTTGAATAAGTGATTATGACATTGTTGTACTTTTATGTCATGATCGGAGATTGTGCGTCACAGTGTAGATCAGTAATGTTTTACTGATCCATTTATGTGTTGTTCTATAACCACTGTGTATAATTTAACATTGTGATTATCAGATTATGACTGATAAGTACTTAATCATGATAATATTTAAACGAGTTCGATCCTCGTTCAATTGATATTAGCCAAAGAACCATATATTGGATTGTTTTACAAACAGGGGGTTCGAATCCCTATTTACTGATATTTCTGACAACAGGCTAAGATATTGTGGACACTTAATGTTGATGTCAATTTAATATATAACAGACTCATTTCTGTGTGTTTGGAGTTCTTAAATATAATTGAATATTCTGAGTGTTATATTATACATTATTGTCTTGGAATTTTCATTCAAGAGGTTGTAATTGTAATTAATGTTACGCTGTAATGTAATAATTATTATTATTTACTTAGCATAAATAATACTTGCTTTTGCCGGGTTTTTCTGGGTTTCCCTGGTTTTAGCAAAATATATTGAATTATGTTCCCAGAAAAGGAAGGTGTTTAGGTACTTTTGCTTTGTGTAAATTTAAAGAAGTAGTTTTATTTGGTATGATAGTAATTGTTAATTTTCGTAATAGTCTAGTAATCTTTAATAAGGTTAAAGATTTTGTTATGTATTTAAAACTTAATAGATCGAATAGGAACACACCTTTCCTTACTAATTTGCGATAATATATTCAAATTTTATAAATCGCCATGTGACTTATCAATCAATACCCCTACTTACCTCAGACCTTACTTATTACTAAGCAATTATTTTCACAACTATTTGATTCCCTTAAGAAATAAAGTCGAGCCCGAATTAAATACACGTCAGATACCATTACATAGGGCTACAAGCATAGGATTCATGAAAGTTAGGTACTGACATATCCCTCCGGATTAGCAAGCTGAAGTGGCAATGGGCAGGCCACATTGCATGCAGAGCAGATGGTCGATGGGGTCGAAAAGTGCTCGCGTGGAGACCACGGCTAGGCCAACGCAGCGTAGGACGTCCACCCACAAGATGGACAGACGACCTTATGAAGGTCGCCGGGACACGCTGGATGCAGGTCGCATCTATTCGGTGCATGTGGAGGTCCAGAGGGGAGGCCTATGTTCAGCAGTGGACGTCTTATGGCTGAGATGATGATGATGATGATAATCATGTTACGTAATTATTATGTAATGCAACAGTTTCTTTAATGCCATGGCAATCATAAAAATGTTTTTTTTTTATCTTGCTTGCGAGGTATTGAACTTATAACACAAATCACCAAACAGCGTTCGAAGTCGCGGGCACAGTTAGTATAAAGAAGTTTTTTATTTCTAGAATTGAGTTATTTAAAATATTGACTTTTGCGTGATTGCTCTTTTTCTAATTAATTAAGCATAAATTGTAAAACCTTTAGGTTTCTTAAATGCCACATCTTCAGGGATTAGTATTTTAGGGCATACATAATTATTAGAGACCTTCATTAAATTGTTTATTTATTAAGCCTGTCTGTCCGTCTGACCTTGAAAAGGGCCTTAAAGGGGTTAGAAAGCCTTCTCAGTAACCATCTTAGACAGGTGACTGTAATTGGGACATTAGGCTTTGACGACCTATGTTGATTGTTTTATAGTGATCCTTACGAAACTGAAAGTCTCAGCTATGCTATTCTCTTAATCACACATTCGACGCTGCGTTCGTCAACGAGCTCGACGTCGAGACAGCCTTGTCTAAAATCCTAGCTGTTTTATTTGACATTAGGAATCGAGGCTGTGAACGAGGTTGTGGGTGAGTTCGTCGCTGTTTTTCGTTAGAGAATACGAAGTTCGTACATTAAACGTCAAACTCTCGACGCAGTGTAGTTCCAGCTCACGCCGCATTCGTCGCCGAGCGTTAGTGTCGTTGAAAGTGCATTAGTGAATACCATTTTTAGGCTCGACGCTGCCGCAGCGCTGACACAACGCTGACAGCAAGGCGGTTTCCTTAGTGAATAACACTGCAGAACGCTAAGCACATGATTGGTATGTTATTACGTCGTCGCGAGATAGACTTTCCATCTTTTACCAACTATATGAATAAAAGAGGGATGGATAGTCTATCTCACGGCGACATATTGTCGCACTGATCCTGTGCTAAGCCTACAGGTACTAATCCCGCCGGTGCTTCATTTATTTACAACTAATAAATAATAATGTCGGAAACGTTTATAAATATGGAGGTGTAATCTTTTCTCGCCAAACATGTCATAAAAGTACATTGTCATCATTATCAGCCGAAAGACGTCCACTGGCCTACGCCTCCCCTAAAGATTACCACAATGACCGGAACCATATAAAAAAAAAATTCTCACCCTAGTTTCATTACAACAGTCTTTTGTTTTGCTATAGATTTTCCGGCTCTGATAATCATAAAATTTTAAAAGCCCACAACGAAGTATCTCGTTCAAAAACATACTCGTGTCGATAGCAACAAATTACAATTTTAAATGGAGCGGTACCTTTTATCAGAATATCCAATATTTTCGTTGGCCGCAGTGAATACTAAACTAGAAGCCTATCTCCATGACTGAAAAGTTTAGGTATTTCATGCAAATCGGGGCACAGGTGTTGTTCTTGGTTAAAAGAGCTAGTAAATTGATTTTAACGCTTAACTTTTAGTATGGATTTTTATCATATCACTATAGATTGTAACTATTACAGTGGTATTATGTAAAAATGGGTCGATACCAAAAAAATGTTACGTCTTAGTTCAGGCTTTAATAAAAAAAACATACAGTCTAATTGAGAACTTTCTCCTATTTAGGGTTCCGTAGCCAAAATGGCAAAAACGGAACCCTTACACTTTCGTCATGTCCGTCTATCCGTCTGGCCGTCTGTCCGTCTGTCCGCCTGTCCGCAGCATAGCTCAGTGGCCGTTAATACTAGAAATCTGCAATTTGGTACAGGTATACATATTAATCATGCCAACAAAGTGGTACAATAAAAATTTGAAAAAAAAATTTTTTTGGGGAACCTCTTTAACTGGTGAAGTGGGGATGATTTTTTTTATTTGCTTTTGATCCGTAGATCCAAAAAATATTAAAAAAAAAATCATGAATGAAGTGGGCTTTTAAGGTATTTTAAAATGAAACTATTTCCGAACACGGGTCATGTCCGAAATGTCAGGATAATAATAAATCCATAAAGATGCATTCAGACCAACCGAGCATTCGCTATTCTATCCCCCACTACGAAATCAACGAATCACGTTTTGTGTAACGATTGAATTTCGTAGAGTAGGGGGTTAGAATAGCGAATGCTCGTTTGGTCTGAATGCACCTTAAGACGCCGTTAGTGTAGTAGGAAGTTAGAATCTACTACACACGACCACTTCGAGGTATTCTTGGTATTCAAATAAATCGTCCATCTTAACTAATTGTCCCACCCTGTTATGAACATTCCCACACTTCTACTCATAAACCATCGACATGTCACCCTTGTCAAATACAAACTCGTAATAGTTTACACATGTCACTTCGAAAAGTAATATGTTGTATGAAACTGGTTTGAAGATATGACATTTTGAAAGGGATTAGTTTTCAGCTCCTCACAACGAAGGAGGCATAGGGACGGTAATAAAGACTGGTGGTATGGTTTAAGCTAATACTTATGGCGGAAATCGAAGTTACTGCATTAGTAAATTTAAATCACTTTATTGTGCACAGAATATGTTACCAGGTATAAGTCACCTAAAGGGCAAAGGAGATGGCTATACTAGGAGTCTCTCTGCGAGATCGTATTGGAAATGAGGTCATCCGCAGCAAAACCAAAGTAACCGATATTGCTCTCCGAATCGCTAAACTAAAGTAGCTGTGGGCAGGGCACATTGTGCGTAGAACCGATGGCCGTTGGGGTGGAAAGGTTCTCGAGTTGCAGCCACGTACCCAAGGGCGCAGCGTGGGTTGGCCCTCCACAAAGTGGACTGGTAATCTAGTAAAGGTTGCAGGAGTCCTCTGGATGCCACCCGACCGGCCATTGTGGCAATCTTTGGGGGAGGCCTACGAGAATGTTCAGTAGCGGACGTCTTTCGGCTGATATGATAATGATGATGACGACACTTGCAAAAAAATATATCCCTATAACTTATCCCTATCATTCTCTTCCAGCTGACCGGTGAGATATCAATTGAAGATACGAAAGTCTAGATATTTTCTATAACACAATAGACAACATCAAGAATTGTACCGAGCATTTGTGTCTGTGATTGTAATGACGTCTTTATTGGCATGACGGTTTTAGATTATTACAATTCTCAAAGTTCCTTGTGGGCCTTTTTCAAATTTGATATTTTTTGTCGCGTGCCTGCTATACGGCCACATCTCAAACTAGAATTGTGTGGTTAAAATAACTATATTTTCCTGCAATACGGCCACATCTACGATAAAGTTCAATTTTGAAATGTAGCCGTATAACATGCACGCGACATTTTGTCTTTGGATTCAGACATGAAAGCAAATTAATGCATTACAAAAATATTTATCTTCCCACTACCGCTATCGTGCCTTCGTGCCCGCTACCGCTCCTGCTGCCGCTTCCGCACCGCTATTGCTATCGCTGGCTCCTATGAATAACACCACAGACAAGCATCGGTGACACGCTCGGCCCGCTGTACGGAAATTGAACTTTGCAATTCAAATTGTCTATTGTACGCATTCAGGGCTTCCGGCTCCCTTACCTTATGTGGGTCTGCGACTGGGAAGTTTACCTTATGCTTTTGTTTAAAGGCTTGAATCAGATCCATATTTTCCCTAAATTATATTGAACAGTTTCCAATAATGTGGGAGAGACTCTTGAGGATCGCTTACAGTTTAAACTCACACCCAAAATTTTATTGAATATTAATCTTTCCAGTGACAGTGTAAGTTAATAGTACATTGTGCATCTAGAGAGGTAAGTACGGTATTACTAACGAGAGTGTTAGAAGCCCAACGCCGTAGGCGGAGGGCTTTTAATGATTCGAGTTAGTATTCCGCTTATCGACCGTGACGCATACAATGTTCTTCATCACACTTGCGAGCAAAAAAATAGTTTTAAGACAAAATATGCAAGCAATGTGTGTGAATGTGTGATAAAATATAGGAATGTTTAGGTTTAGAATATATACAACATACAGATTGTAAAATAAATAGTAGTTATATTTTATCTCCATAGACTAGTTGGTTATGACCCTGCCCACGAAGGTGGAGGTTCCGAGTTCGAATCCCGGCGAAGGCATTTACATTTCATCATACAGGTAATGATTATTTATGTATTTCAGTATCAATAAATATCTATATGTTTATGTGTATTATATCCAAGTCCCGCTACCAGAACAGTGACATATGACATCACATCATCATATCGTGTACCTACGGTACGTTTTTTTGGTGACGATTATTGAAACAATATTTTATTAGTTTGTTTTTAACGTTAGACCATTTTTAAGAGTTTTCACTTTTAGGGACACCCATTTAGTGTGAGGTTCCTTACGGCAATTAGGTTAGATATCTTTGGGAATTTAAACTTTATCGGCGTTTTCACATAACTTTAAACACAAAACTCTCGTCAGAGCGCTCGTGCACCTGTAAGTTGTTACGTAAGTTTTAGGCACTAGTCTCACCGCGGGCTACTAAGCTATGAACTATCCCAGCTATCAACACCGCCGGGCGAGTATCGCCGTGTCTCTTTTATTAACACGGGAGTGCGTATCTTTTGTTCGTGTTTATAGCCGATAGTTCATAGCTTAGTAGCCCGCGGTGAGACCAGTGCCTTAGGGACGGAGTTATACTAAGGAATAAGAGGTGAATATCACTATCTCATTCCTTAATATAGCTCCGTCCCTATAACTTACCTCAGAACTTACAGGTGTACGGCTGGCCTACGTCCGACCTTAGAAACCGTGTCACTGGCAGTCCCCCGGGTCACGCCGGACACGGGACAGAACAACAAACAGCGGCCCTACCACGAACTTCGAAATCTACAAATTCCGAGAATTTATCTCTATCACTCTAATGACGCCTTCATTAGAGTGACAGAGACAAATCCTCGAAATTCACGGATTTCAAAGTTCGTGATAGTGAGCCAGCAGTTTTGACCCAGTTGCTCTTTTTGAAATACATGGTGCAGTTTTTTTTATGTGACGAAGGTAGACAACTGAGCTCTCAGCCCACCTGATGGAAAGCGGGGACTGAGGCCCATGGACATAGTGACCAAAAAATTGCCTATGCGCTGCCTACCCTGAGGAATTAGATGGATTGCCTCTATGCCAGTAATTACACCGGCTATCTTACCCCCAAACCGGAACACAGTACTAACTATTTAGCGGCAGGTTAACGGGTAAGACGGTGGTAGCTACCCGGGCGGACCCTGCACGAGGTCCTACCAACGGCAAAAGCCTAGTTATGTACAATACTTTCTAGTATAGCCTTAGAATCGTAGTTGGTGATAAAAGCAGAGATAAATTCACTCATCAGATTCGTACCCGGGACCTCTTGCTTCGTAAACACTCCCAAATAGGCTGCGGAGGCTAACTAACAACTAATATTAACATCTAATGTTTAAATGGTAAAACTCACGTTTTTTTTAATTCAAAACTTGTTGGTACATCATCATCAGCCTATGTTAGTCCACTGCTGGACGTAGACCTCTCCTATTAACTATGCGTATAGACGCATTAGGAAGTAAATGCCCACAATCGCCACGCTGGGCAAGCGGATTGGCGATCGTAGTAATGTGTCCACTATGATAACGCTGCTGCCCATCATCAATCTTGTAGAATGATCAGTGACACTTCCATCCCTTAATCGACTCTTACGACATCCGCAGGAAGAGTTGGGGTGGTGACAAATGTACCTATTCTTACTGCCGTCACCACACGGCAATGACTTTGTAACTGACTGATTTACAATTTTAAATAACTTTTAATTATTTGGATAAATATGATTACATTTCGTTCAAGTTTCATCGTGTTACGTTACAACGCAACAAGGAATTTAAATTGAAATAAAATAATGAAAACGGAGTTCAAACGACAGCCCTTATAAGGAAATACAGTAACCATCAGGTTTAATTTGAAGGGCCCAAACCTCAAGATGGCGTGATGTGTTACCTTCAGAGAAACCTATTAATACTCCATTGTGGGCTCACACTTAGGGCGAAGACTAAATAATACAAGCAGATACGCTACTCTGCAAATCTAATAAATAAATCTTGGGACATCTTACACAAATCGACTTAGTCCCACGGTAAGCTCAATTAAGGCTTGTGATGTGAGTACTAAGCGACGATATTTATATATCACTACATAGTATAAAATAAAGTAACTTTTTCTGTCCCTATGTCCTTTTGTACAGTCGCCATCAGATATATGGTAGCGGTCGAGGTCCCCAAATAAATCGGAGCAACGTAAAATTTCAATAAATTCGTTACGTAAGAAAAGAGCAATAATTTAGAGGCATGTAATTCGTCACAAATTTAGGAGCAACCACTTTTCAATGAATTCGTAACGTATAATTAGGCAAAATATCGGAACACAGAGAAAATCAGAAATATCTGAGCAGTCAGGGTGGTCGTAAATATCTCAACATTTATGGAAAATATACCTTAGTGTCATATACACATCGCTTTAAATTCTTTATGGTCAGCCACAAGTCTTGAATAGGTTGTCAATAATTTGAATTAAGAACAGAGTGGTTTGTTGTGACGTTCTTCGAAAAGAGTAGACATTTGTCATCGTGACAAATATATTTCTGTCTCTTTCGCAAATTGGACAGATAATTATTATGCCTAAATCATTAAAATGAGTTGTCTAGCTAACCGCTGTTTTGACGTATTGCCAAAATAGTACGGTCAAATCGTACATAATTTTACCCTAAACTCGCAAATCAAGTAGTATCGCTGCATTTTTGGTATGTTGTTTAGACACCATAGGACAGTATAAAACCATATTTTGCAAGCAAAAAAAAGTTGTGCTAGCTGGGTAGTACGTGAAAAACTGCGAAATTTACGGCCGTTTTTTAGTTTCTGATTTTTATTTAAAAAACCTTACGTTTTTTGACATCATACTTACATAAACGTTTAAAGACTAATAAATTTCCAACAAGTCGAGCTAACATGCATTACCGTAGGTCTTATAGTTTCAGAGATTCGAGACTTTGAAAGTACCCTTTTTTGTAAACTAGATAAAATTTTGTGTTTTGCTAACGTTTTCGACTTAATATCGCCTCACCTAATTATGCTACGAAAAACATGCAATAATGACCTTACAGCGCACTTAATATTCTTTAATTTAAGAGTAAAATTAGGTCAGTGAACTTTGTTGTTGAAAGTATAAACCCGAAATTCCAAAGGCAGGAGGCCCGCTATCTAAGTTTTTCATACAAATCGCAAGTCGAGTTGCAAAGCTGCAATTTTGGTATATTATAAAGGCCTTATAGATATATACGAAAATGCATATTAAAAGAAAAACAAAAAATAATTTGGGCATAGGACGTAAGAAACGGAAAAAAATTCGCATTTTTTTTTAGTTTTTGACGTTTAACTAAAAATCTATTATCTTTTTGATACTAATTGCTATAAAACTAAGAAAGAACATTAAATTTGAAAGGATTTGAGCTACGTTGCTTGACCGTAAGTTATATATATTTTGAGATACGACATTTCACAAAGTGCCCTTTCATCAAAACATAAACAAATTTTAGGTTACGTTAAAGCTATTCACTAAATATTGGCAAAACGTTCGCGCTAAGGGAAAAAAAGTAATTGTAGGTAATAACTATATTAAATTTGAAACAAATTGAGCCGATAACAATTACTGTAAGTCTTATAGTTGGGGGTATGCGAGGCTTCAAAACATGCACTTATTTTCTTAACTTAATGAAGGGCACATTTTGAAATGTCGTATCTCTAAATCTATATAATTTAGGGTAATGCAAGGTAGCTCAAATCCTTTCGAATTTAATATTCTTTCTAAGTTTTGTAGCAATTAGTATCAAAAAGACAATAGTTTTTTAATTAAACGTCAAAAAGTAAAAGAAGTCCAATATTTTTTCTGTTTTTTTCGTCCTATGCCGAAGTTCCTTTTTTGTTTTTCTTGTAATATGCATTTTTGTACGTCCTTAAAGCGCCTTTATAATATACTAAAATTGCAGTATTGCAACACGACTTGCGATTTGTATGAAAAACTTAGATAGCGGGCTTACTGCCTTTTGAATTACGCGTTTTTATTTTCAATTACAAAGTTTACTGACCTGATTTCACCCTTAAATTAAAGAATATTAATTGCGCTATAAGATAATTATTTTATGTTTTTCGTAGCATAATTAGGTAAGGCGATATTAAACCAAAAACGTTAGCAAAACTTAACATTTTATCTAGTTTACAAAACAGGGTACTATTTGAAGTCTCGAATCTCTGAAACTATAAGACCTACGGTAATGCATGTTATCTCATCTTGTTACAAATTTATTCATCTTTAAACGTTACTTGAGACATATTGTCAAAAAACGTAAGGCTTTTTTTATAAAAATCAGAAACTAAAAATAGACAGTAAATTTCACAGTTTTTCACGTATAACGCAGCTAGCACAACTTTTTTTTGCTTGCAAAATGTGGTTTTATACTGCCCTATGGTGTCTAAATAACATACCAAAAATGCAGCTTTACTACATGTTTTGCGAGTTTAATATACGATATGACCGTACTAAAATTGTCGTGTACTCGGTGGCGCAATGAATAGTTCGAGTAATAACTATAGAATAGAATAGAATAGAATTTTATTTAGAATATATTGAAGTAGGTATTATTAAACAGCGATTACAATGGGATTTGAAAGTACTGTTGGCACAACAGTGTATAAGTCAATCTAGAATAGACTCATAGTCATACAGGGTGGCCAAATAAGATATATACACTTTATTTTTGAAATTTTATTCTATACATAATACAAAAAATATAAAGTATCACTGGTTAAATATAATTATTTTTCGTCGGCAATTACACATGGAAAATAATCAGACAAATATCCACCTCCAGCAGCATCGCAGATGCCAACCTTTTCATCGCATTTTTCATCACTTTTTCACACCTTTCCGACGTTATTTCAGTGATCGTGGTTCGAGTATTTTGTTTTAATTGCTAAAGGTTCGTTGGCCAATTAGAAAAGACAAATCCTTTTAAATAACCCCACAGAAAAAAAATCAGGCGATCTTGGGGGCTAGTTAATGTCACCTTTTCATCACACTTGCTGTCTAAGCGCGCCATTGCTTGCATGCATAGCGGGAGTAATAGAAAAGTGAAATTCCCTAGGAAGTAATAGAAATGTCAGTACGTCATTTAATAATATTTTTAATAATAATAATATTTTGTCTTAAAACTTATTTTTTTGAAAGATAAATTTTGAAACTATAAGACATACTAAGTAGTATTTGTTTTTAGGAATCACAATTATCTATCATCGATTTTGATTAAAAAAACTGCATTTATACTTTAGAAAAAAAAAAACGTTTTGAATGTGTGAAAACAGTAAATGTCTCTAAGAAGCATGGGAATGTAGAGACATTTACAGTAAATGTCTCTAAGAAGCATGATGTCTAAAATGAATAAAATACATTGTTTTCACATATTCAACGCGTTTTTTTTCTAATGTATAAATGCAGTTTTTTTATCAATATCGGTGATAGATATGGTTCCTAAAACAAATACTACTAATTACTGCTTAAGACCTACACAATGGATTTCAGAATAGAAATAGTACAGATAAGTTTATTTTTTCAAAACAACCGGATTCGATTCCCCTGCTGGGTAGTTTTTTTTTTTCAAATATATTAATACAGTTTTTCTGTTTATTACAATCGATGACATGGTTCCTAAGAACATATTTTCGTATGTCCGATAGTTTCAGACATTCCCATGCTGACTGATTTTAATGAGCCAGCCTGTATTTTAGTAATGCAACAGTAGCCTAAACAATGCCATAATGACAAATTTGACAATAATTGTATAATATCACTGTTACTGATGTCACAAGCCTCCGCAGGCTACATCTACCGCTTACTATCGGACGGTCCTTGTGCCTGTTTGCCACCAACATACAATTATCACTAATAATACATACACGTGCGAAACGGAAAAATTTATCTCCACTCATTCCACTCCACTTAATTTTTTTCGCACTTGTATCGTAATGTACTATTTTACTTTCGGAAAGTCATTACAATTGTCACAAGGTTTAGAACGATTTTCGATTTTCTAGATATGAGGTTCGACCTATGTATGTTGGAATTTCCCAACAATTGTCGTATTTTTGTGACAATATATAATTTTGCTTCGCTAAAAAGACGGTATTTATTGTTGATTGTTAAAAGTTCTTGCAATATATTTGAAACACAAACAACCACACGGCCCGTCTGATGATAAGTGGTAACTGTTGCCCATGGACGCCTGCAATGGGAGAAACAGTCAATTTACAATTCTCGGACTTGTCGCCGTGGTAAAATAGGATGCTTTAGGTATTCTGGTCACCCTTTATACTTTTTTAGTTCCGTTCAAATAAATAATTTGCTAGCTTTACGATTTTATTTACCTACTTATCCCATATTAATATGATTACATCAATAAAAAATCAAAATTGAATTTATTCATTTTTCGATAATGATGCTTGAAAACTTCTCTTTTATCTAGGAAACTCATTTACTCACCCACAACAGTCGTCAAAATCATCTTTGACATTGACAACTTAAAGTAGTAGTAGTGACAACATAGTGACAAATTAAAATAAACTATGTGACGCAGACTTAAGGTGTATTTCCTATAAATGTTCCGATCTTTATGATCATCCTGGCTGCTTCGATATTTTTGAGTCATGTTCGTTCCGATATCTTTACCTACTTGTACGTTACGAATTTATTGAAAAGTGACTGCTCCTAAATTTATGACGAATTACACGCTCCCAAATCATTGCCCTTTTCTCACGTAACGTATTTATTGAAATTTACCGTTGCTCCGATTTATTTGGGGACCTCGACCGCTACCATATATCTGATGGCGACTGTACGCTTAAATCTTTAAAACTACGCAACGGATTTGGATGAGATTTTTTTTATTAGGTAGAGTAATTCAAGAGGAAGGTTTTTATGTAGGTATAGTACCCGTGCGAAGCTGGAGCGGGTTGCTAGTAATAGATAAATACATATATGTAGAAACTTATAAATATACATAGACAGCCATGACCAAGGAACATATAATTTGTGATAAATAAATACACAAACAATGCCCTCGCCGGGATTTGAACCCAGAACCTCCAGCTTCGTAAACAGGGTCACTACCAACTAGGCTACGTAGGCTGACACAAGCAATACAACAAAACTAATATAAGCAGATATGGACACAGTGACGGCAGTAAGAATAACATTGGTCACCCCAAACTCCTCCTGCGGGTGTCATAAGAGTCGACTAAGAGATTGAAGTTTCACTGACCATTCTTTGATTTGATTGATGATGGGCAGCGCATCATCATAGTTGACACATTACTGCGATCGCCAATCCGCTTGCACAGCGGAGCATTTATGTGCATTTACCTCCTAATGCGTATATACGCATAGCTAATAGGAGAGGTCAAGAAAAAATCACCATTATTTACCATATGGGAGGGGGAGGGTCAACGGACAAATCACGAGTAATATTTAGTTACTCTCTGCTGAACAGCATTATAGCTAGTAAAAAAAAACATATTGTATAGTTTTCTTTAAGACCACTTTTTAGACGTCAAACCCGGAACA
>JALPQI010008204.1:0-46348 GCA_025490895.1 Thaumatotibia leucotreta
AGGGTGTCCCGCAAGGCGAACTCTAAGGTCCGCTATTGTTTTTTCTTACGGTGTTCCGCAAGGCGAACTCCTAAGTCCGCTATTGTTTTTCTCTCAAGGTGTTCCTCAAGGCCAACTCCTAAGTCCACTATTGTTTTTTCTTACGGTGTCCCGCAAGGCGAACTTCTAAGTCAGCTATTGTTTTTGTTACGGTGTTCCGCAAGGCAAACTTTTAAGTCCGCTATTGATTTTCTCTTAAGGTGTTCCGCAAGGCCAACTCCTAAGTCCACTATTGTTTTTTCTTACGGTGTCCCCGCAGGGTGAATTCCTAGGTCCGGTATTTTTTGTCTTACGGTGTTCCGCAAGGCGAACTTCTAAGTCCGCTGTTGTTTTTGTTACGGTGTTCCGCAAGGCGAACTTCTAAGTCCGCTATTGTTTTTTTTACAGTGTATCGGGTTAGGACTTACCCGTGCCTGCTCTGGTGGCGGGCGCGGCCGCGGCGCTAGAAGGAGCGCGCGAGGAAGATGCGCGAGCCGGCGCGCGCCGCCTCCGCGAAGCCGAGCTTGCCGTAGAACTGCAGCAGGTAGTGGTCCGTCGCGTTTATGCATGCGTGCACGCCGTTTTACACCTGAAAGTAATTTGGATTTCAATCATTTGAATTTTTAACCGACTTCAAAAAGGAGGAGGTTCTCAATTCGACTGATTTTTTTTTTGTTTTTGTTGTTGTATGTATGTTACCCGATATCTCCGAGAATACTGAACCGATTTTAAAATTTCTTTTTGTGATCGAACGTGTATTACCCCGAGATGGTCCGTTGGCACCAAGTTGCGGCCTGATGATGGGATCTTGGAGAAATCGAGGGATCTCTTCAATTGTATAGGTACATGTATGGCGCTTTTGGTAATTTTCATTCATTTACAAGAAATTTGCATTCAGAAAGTAGGATTTGAGAAAACCAATGATGGAAACAAATGGGGAATCTTGGAGAAACCGGTTGAAGTCGGTTTTTTAAATTTTTAATTTGGTGATTATTAACTCTTAATTCGACAAAAATAAGGGGCGAGGGGGTCGCTGGAGGCGGCACGTCAGCAGGGCTGTGTGGTGGGAGTGTACACACTCACCGTGCGCGCGGAGAGCGGCCAGCAGGCAGGTGAGGAGACGCAAAGGGGGGCGAGGGGGTCGCTGGAGGCGGCACGTCAGCAGGGCTGTGTGGTGGGAGTGTACACACTCACCGTGCGCCGCGGAGAGCGGCCAGCAGGCAGGTGAGGAGACGCAAGGGGCGAGGGGGTCGCTGGAGGCGGCACGTCAGCAGGGCTGTGTGGTGGGAGTGTACACACTCACCGTGCGCGCGGAGAGCGGCCAGCAGGCAGGTGAGGGAGACGCAAGGGGGCGAGGGGGTCGCTGGAGGCGCGGACGCAGCACGTGAGGAGAGCGGGGTGGGCTCGTAGTACTGGAGCCGGGGCCGGGCTTGAGTTGAATTGGTGGAAGTGGTGAATGCATTCCTGAAAACGAATCGTAAATATTTGTCGGCCATAATCGACAACGGAAAATCGTGACTACGACGCCAATAACGACACTGACCAACAGCTACGCCAATACAGTAGGAGTATTCGCGGGACGCCGTAAAATTCAATTTGACATAAACAATCGCGTATGCGTGGCATCAGTATGGGAGCTCAGCATATAGCTCCAGATGCCACGCATACGCGATTGTTTATGTCAAATTGAATTTTACAGCGTCCTTCGAGGTCTGGCGGTCAAAAGGTGGCGGCATATGAGTTGAAAAATGTTCAAATGACGTTTCATTCGGTGTCTGGTTTACCCAACCTCGTATGCCGAAGGTAAACATTTCAATTTTTCATCTCTTCTTATCAAATAATTTAAATTTTCATTCGTTTAGGCGGATCCTAAGTCGTTCTTTCGTCGCTAGAGTCGAAAGTAATTGTTATTGAATCTTAATCGATTATTTTACTTTCCTTGAGGACTTGAAAGTCGAAATGAAAAGTAGAGCGTTCAACTCAGGCGAAAGTAACCCATTGACCCTGAAACCACTGGTTTACAGTCTACTATTTCACTTTCATACCTTCTCAAATACACAAAATCTTCAAGTGAATGAAAAATTGAGAAATCAAATTACTAGTGATCTAAAAATTTCAACTCTTGCTTAGCGTTCAAAATGTCAGAAAACATAAAATGTTCTCTTTTATTTCTTCGGGTTTTTAAAGAAATAATCATCATTTATTGACTTTTCTGAAGACAACGCGTTCGCATTTCGTAAGTGAAAATTGGACTTAATTAAAATTGGTTTAAAGCTGAAAATTAAAGTGGAAACTTTCATCGTTTTTTCCGAAAAAAAAAACGACCCTTTTGGAAATAATCGGGTTTTTTCCGGAGATTTTCATCGCTACTCTTGCTGCGAGTTTTGCTAGAGGCAATAGTTTCTTCTTTTATAATTATTTCTAACATATGTATAATATAGTCAGTTCAAGAGGTGTAAAAGGTTGCGGGTGTCCAATGGATGCGGACAGCTCACGACCGATCTTTGTGGAACTCTCTGGGGGAGGCCTACTTCCAGCAGTCGACGTCAATTGGCTGATGATGATGATGAAGAAGGGTGAATGAAAAAATGGGGAAATAGAAACACTTCATACAACTACTATTTAATTTGACCTGCGAAAAGAGAAAAATATGTTTTCCCCTCACTAGCTCGTAAAGCGCTCGTTTATCCTTTAATACGAGCGGGTAAAAACGCTTTTTACACACTTGTGAATAAAGTAATTTGACATTTCTCTAATTTCTTTATTCATTTTTAATCCGTGCGGTGACGGAGTAAGAATACAAAAATCACCGCCCCTCTCTTCCCGTGGGTGTCGTAGGAGTCGACTAAGGGAAATACTGAGTATCCAGCTTCTCAGCCGGTGGTAGGGTATTTTTACTAGTACCCGCCTGGTTGGCTACCACCGTACATTCGGTGTAAACGCCCGTGAAATGACTTACCTTCGTGTTTGCCGTGTTTCGGGGTCAGCCGGTGTATTTACCAGTATCTAGCGGGCCAGCAAGGCGGTGGCAACTAACAGGTTACTGATTGTCATTTTTAATCCGTGCGGTGACGGAGTAAGAATACAAAAATCACCGCCCCTCTCTTCCCGTGGGTGTCGTAGGAGTCGACTAAGGGAAATACTGAGTATCCAGCTTCTCAGCCGGTGGTAGGGTATTTTTACTAGTACCCGCCTGGTTGGCTACCACCGTACATTCGGTGTAAACGCCCGTGAAATGACTTACCTTCGTGTTTGCCGTGTTTCGGGGTCAGCCGGTGTATTTACCAGTATCTAGCGGGCCAGCAAGGCGGTGGCAACTAACAGGTTACTGATTGTCTCTTGTTCGTTGCCGCCGCGATTTGGGCTCTACTTTTCACTTACGATCAGGTGGAGTAGAGCCACTTTGTTGTGCCAACGTTATTTCTATTGGGTCGGCAACGCGCATGTGACACCCTGAGGTTGCAGGCGCCCATAGGCTACGGTGACTGCTGTCCATCAGGCGGGCCGTATGCTTGTTTGCCACCGACGTGGTATAAAAAAAAAAAAAAAAAAAAAATCCTATAGCCCCCTACTGCCTAGTATAAGTGGATCTGTATGACCGTAGTAAACATGCGCAATCGGAGCTCACGTGTTAAATTGGTCGGGTCTCATGTAACTTTGTAAGCCATTGGCAATATTTAAATTCCATAAGTAACTCTATTCTACGATACGTTTCGACATTGAGTTTTAAATAGTTTCTTTATGTTAATTTACATTTGGATGAGATTTGTAATCATATTTCCTCGCGATAGTGAGGGGAAAAAAGTTGTATTACACTTGGCGGCAAAGTTTGTTCAACTCTCGTGCCTTGAGACCTTCGCAATGCTCAAGATTCCAGTTTTTGAACCACTCGCTACGCTCGTGGCTCAATTTTGGAATCTTTCGCCAGCTCAGGTCTCAATATTGGCACGACAGTTAAACAACAACTTTGCCCCCTTGTATAATAAATAACTATTTCACACCACCTATTCGAATACGGGTCTTTTCTTCTTTGCTGGGAGGGATCAAAGTGGCATTTTCTGTTCAAGGACTTTCTATTGCCAGCCTAAAAAATTACAATGAATATGAAAATAAACAGTACGTTCATAACTGATAAAAATTTCTTCAGAATCGATTATTTGTATAAATATTAAATATGTGATATGTGAAAAGCAGTATGTGTCACACGATATCAAAATTATTTCGTCTTGGGCGTTAACGCTTGAATCCTTCATTACGCTCAGGATTCTACTTTAGATTCCCTCCCTACGGTCGGGATTCAATTGTGGGATCCGTCTCTCCATTCAGGATTTAATAGACCCCCACGCCGGAAATATACCATTTTGATCCCTTGTGACACAATCTACTATTTACTTACCGGTGAATTCACCAAAGCTGGCACGATTCGATTGAATGAAAAATGACATCTATCATTGTGTTGTGTGTATGCGGCCGTGCTATACCAACCTGTATCTACTGTCATTTTGAAATCCACACATACATACATTCTGTCACTTACTCGATCCATTCGTGCCAACTTTACTAAGTGTAACGCAACTTGTTTTTCTCAAACATGCAATGAAATATTGTCTTTACGTTCCTTAAAATAGACTCGGAAGTATCGCTTTCAGGGCGCAGTAACTCACTGGGATTGAAATGGAATTTCATAACACTTTTCAGGCCTAGACCTGCTAAGTAACTTTTATTATTTCAACAACATTGCCATTTTTTTTTGTACGTTTGAGATAAAGATAAAGATAAAGATAATTTTATTGCGGAAACTGTGTACAAGGTTGTAACATGTCATTTTATACAAAATGGTAGGTGTCAACAGTTTGCCCATTTCGAGCGTACAATATAATGGGTTGGTTTTGAGTCTAACAATAATATTAATGCATAGGAATATTAAACTGTTATAAAAAAATAGAAACATAGCAAGATATTCATGCATACATGTAGAAATGTCAAAAGTCGAATTAATTAGATGTGAATAACAAAATGTCGATTTCATTTAAATTTATACAAAATAATCATAAATAATATTCACTTAAACTGTAAAACGCTTTAGATATAAGCCAGTTTTTTAATGTTCGCTTAAATTGTATTCCCTCTAGCGACTTAATATTATCGGGCAAGTTATTATATACATTAACTCCAGAAATATAGACACTCTTTTTCATTATGAAACTAGAAGGGGTGAACGTGCGCAGGTCGTATCTGTATTGAGGTCGTATATTTTTCTTGGTTTCACATTTTTTCGTGAACACATTTTCATGTTTCTTAACAAATAAACAAATCTCTAAAATATAAATACATGTCAATGTCAAAATTCTGGATTCTATAAAAATATGTCTATGAGTTTCAATGTCAGTTAGTCGATACATTTTACGTAGGCATTCTTTTTGGAGAAGAAACGTACTTTGGACATTTACTGAATTACCCCAGAATATAATGCCGTAATTTAACAGAGGATATACATTTCCATAATATGCTAGTTTGGCAACCTCTATTGACGAAACGTTACTCAAAATAGACAACGCATAGCAATAACTGGCGATTTTCTTGTTAATTTTTTCTACATGTAACTTCCAGTTCAAGTTTTTGTCTATAGTAACCCCTAAGAAATTTGTGCTGTTAACTTGCTCAATTTTTTTACCGTCAATAGTAATTTCTAGTGTTTGTTGCACCTGTTTGTAGTTAGTAAACTGCATTAGTTTTGTCTTTTCCAAATTTACTTTTAAGTTTAATGTAGCCAACCAATCTTTTATTCTTATTAATGTCGTATATATTTCATTATTAATGTCAGTACCGTTTTGGCTAGATATAAATATCGTAGCGTCGTCTGCGAACATGACACATAAATGGTCAGTTATTAGGGGAAACTCGTTTACGTAAACCAAAAACAATAATGGACCTAGAACGCTACCTTGTGGCACTCCCTGAGGATTGTGCTCGTAATTTGACTGAACTTTATTAATTGTTTTGGCTGTTCTATCATACGAGTCCAAAATGATGGACTGGGTTCTGTCTGTGAGGTAACTTTGAATCAGTTTCAACGCCGGTCCCCTAATCCCAACATTATCGAGTTGACCCAACAAAATTTGGTGTGAGACGCAGTCAAACGCTTTAGACAAATCAATAAACAGGCCGACCGTTGTTGTCTCTTTATGTACGTCCCTCCATACCTGTTGCAAGAATTTAAAGATTGCTGATGTTGTATTCTTTTCTTTCTGGAAACCAAGTTGATTATCGTTTAATATATGATATTTATTAAAGAACGCTAGCATTCGATTTAAGATAACCTTCTCAAAAATTTTGGAAAAATTTGGCAACAACGCAATGGGTCTATAATTGTTTAGGTCTTGTTTACAACCTTGTTTATGTAAAGGTTTTATTTGTGCTTTCTTTAATTCATCCGGAAATACTCCACTCTCCAATGTCAAATTTATTATGTGAACTAACGGTTTTGCAATATACTCAGCACTTGCTTTGATTAGTTTCATGTGTATTTGGTCATGTCCAGTACTCTTTTTATTTTTCAGCTGCTTTATAATGCTAATTATCTCTTGAGTATTTACAGGCGTCAAAAATATACTATTTAACCTCGGTTGATTGATAGGTTTAGCATTGTTATGACTATCAGAAGTACAGCCGTTGTTCAGTTTTATAAAGTAATTATTGAATAGGTTTGCAATTTCAGTAGGTTCACTTATCACAACATTGTCCTTCTTTATTGTTTCAACCGTTTCCTTTATTGTATTTACTTTAGTCGTATTTTGCTTAATAATTGCCCATGTAGCTTTGCTCTTATTGTCACTGTTAGTAATAAATTTCATATTTACATTGCGTTTAGATTGCCTTATAACTGCTTTCATGATCTGACAGTACTTTCTATATTTGGTTTTCATAGCGTTGTTCGGTGATCCAACCGATTGCAAATATAAAATTCTTTTATGTTTACTGGCTGTGACTATCCCTTTAGTTTTCCAACTTGGTTTTTTATTGTATGTAGCCTTAACTTTTTTAGTTGGTATACATAGGTCGTATATTAAGTTAAATTCGTCAATAAAAGCTTTATACGCTTGATTAGGATCGCTTAGCAAATAAACATCTGAAAAATGAACTTGAGATATGTATTTAATAAAGATATCCAAATGTGAGTTGGGATTTCTGTTATAAATGTACCAGTATTGTTCTTTAAAGCTCAAGTTGGCAGGAATTGAGATAGTTTGACAAGTGTGATCAGATATACCAAGGTCCAATACTTCTGCCGTGTACCGTTTTGTATTTGCAAATATATTATCTATACATGTTTGAGTATTATTTGTTATCCTGGTGGGTTCTGTGATTGTTGGCCGTAATTTATAACATTGGAACATGTTCAAGAAAAGCTCGGTGTTGTTCGTTTTTTCAAGTATGTTAACATTAAAGTCTCCTAGTATAAAAATTTTGTTGTGACTGTTTCTTGTTCTTAATGCTATTTTCCTAAGAACATATTCCATGTTTATAATAAAAATATCTAGTTTACTATTTGGCGCTCGATAGACACAAATTATTAAGCAATTTAAGCTACACAACTCAATGCCACAAATTTCAAAATGACATTCAATAGACATTTCAGATACCCAACCTACCAGAAAAGCATACATGCCTCGGCGTGATATCGGATTCCCGGCCTCGTTACCTATCCGTATACACCGTGATTTCTAATAACCCGAAAGATTTTAATAGTGTGTTCCTGACCACATTTAGAAACTATAATGTCGTATAAACTTTTCCGGATATCGCCTAGTTTCAGAGTTATTACCAATTAAAAAAAAACATATTTTCTAATTGTAACTCGGTACAAAAGGTTTTTTTAACGGCGTTGGTGTCATTATGGAGAATAGTCTCACTAACCTCATTAATAGATGTCGAAAAGTGAGAAGTAAAACCTTTTAAAAATGAGGTTTTTGTAAAAAAAAATCTTAACACTCATTGTAAGTGCTAGTTTCATGAATAACTTTTACTTTTTACGTTAAAATACATTCAAAAATTAAATAATAATTGAAAAAAAAATTTAAAAAAAAAAATTTTTTTTTTCGCCAAAAATGACAAATGTCATATAATATTTTTTGTATGTTTTTACATCAAAAATGCGTGGTTAAAATCTTTCGGGTTATTAGAGATCACGGTGTATACCAACTTGGCCGGAAATCCTCATTTTCCCGGCCTCTGATGTAATGTATTTTTACCTTAGCAGCCTGGCTTAAGTCTTCTCTCTCAGTCAACTGTTCGGGGTACTTCTTGCACATTTCCGGTATCCAGGCAACTTCCTGTTTCTTGTAGAACTCCTTACTGTTAAGCGCTGCGCATGCGTACCCGACTATTCCTGGTTTTGTTCCTGAAATATATTTTATATGAATATGAAGGGTTCACGGAACGAACATGTCTAATCCTTATGAAAATCAGGGTAAAATTGTACCTTGTTCCTTTAAAACTAAGGCTGTTTTTCCTTCTGAAATTGGAATTGAGTACACATGTTTTTGCCGTGGACCCTTATATCTCAGCGACGGGCGACTTCGAATGATTTGATATTTATTTTCTTTCGAATAAGTATGGACTGAAGTCGAAAGTCACTGCTTCATAGGTTGGAGACTGAATAATCGAAGTCGTTAAGTCAAAATTCATTCGATTGTGTACACTACTATTTTGTTATTCAAATAAAAATGTTGATAGTTACTAATCATTAGAAGTTGTTCATCGCTAATATATCTTAAAATGTGTGAGTTTAGTCAAACGTCCCATTTTGTCGTTTGCCATAAAGCCGCTTTGTCGGTTTATTCACATGAAGATACAAATAAATCTCGTCTTTATGGTAAGCGACAAAGTGGGGCGTTTTACTAAAAACTAACACAAATATCTTGTAATCTAGCACTGCAAACGCTGAAAGTAGTAAGAAAACAGTTTTGTTTAGTGCACTAACCATTAACAACGTCGTCTCCTTCCCTCCCGAATATTTCGTCCTCCTCTATCACCATACATAGAGTCGGCGCGAATGTAAGGAATGGTTGCACTAGCCTGTAAACAATAGAACGTTGTAACTACTATGAATACTATGATATTACCAACGAGAGTGTTAGAAGCTCGACGCCGAAGACGAAGAGCTTTTAATTACTCGACTTAGTGTGCCTGCCTCTTACCGACCGTGATACATACAATGTTTTTCATCACACTTGCGGACAAAAAAATAAGTTGTAAGACAAAATATATTTTTCTCAAACATGCAATGAAATGTTGTCATTATGTTCGTCATAATAGGCTTTAAAGTATGACGTTGCAGGCGGATGACCTCGAGATAATAGTAAAGGATTTTCATACGAATTTAACGGCCTAGGCCGGTAAGTAATATTTTTTTAAAACATGGCCCCGGTTTTAAAGAACAGGCTAAACAGCTAAATTCTGTTTTTCTGATTGTCGTATTTTTTGGTACAGTACTTGTTGGGGACTTCACATATACCCTCGAATTTCTTCGCAGGTGTATGCAAGTTTCCTCACGATGTTTTCCTTCACCGTAAAGCACTTGTGAATATCAAATGATATTTCGTACATACGTTTTTTGAAAAACTCATAGATAGGTACACATAGACAGCTACGACCAAGGAACAAATATTTGTGATAAATAAAAAAATACACAAATAAAGCCCTCGTCGGTACCCGTCACCTAACAACTAGGCTCACTATGCTGAAATGAAGACAAAGGTAGGTTAATTCTTAATTTTCTGCTTTACCTGTCGGCGGGCAGTGTCTGAAGATCACTCGGAAATAGATCGCTACAATCCGACCCGTCTCTGCAAGTTTTGTGGCATATCTCGCATACCTGAAACAATTCACATAATCAGTGACATTTTATACAATATTTATGGTCACCTTATCTCTTATTACATTTTACTTTTTTTTTAATTAATGGACATGCATAAATAACTAACCCCTGATTCATAAACATCTTCTAACTTAACAAGCAGCAAAGTATTGTTTGACCCTTTTGCTCTTATAGACATATTGATAAGATCGAAAGGAACGAACAATACTTAGCGGCTTGCTAAGTTACTAGGCGTAGAGGTAAGGGGTATAAGGGTGTAAGAATATATTTTTCACACCACCTATTCGAATACGGCCCTTGTCTTCCCTGCTGGGAGGGATCAAAGTGGCTCTTTTCTGTTCAAGGACTTTCTACTGCCAGCCTAAAAAAGTACAATGAAATATGAAAATAAACAGTACGTTCATAATTGATAAAAATTTCTTCAGAATCGATTATTTGCATAAATATAAAATATGTGATATATCTTTTATTTTTCTCATAAGTGGTGTGAAAAGCAGTATTTGTCACACGGTATCAAAATTATTTCGCCTTGGGCGTTAACGCTGGAATCCTTCATTACCTCAGGATTCCACTTTAGAATCCCTCCCTACGGTTGGGATTCAATTGTGGAATCCGTCGCTCCATTCAGGATTTAATATACGCCCACGCCGAAAATATACCATTTAGATCCCTTGTGACACAATCAACAAATCAAAATATTTAGTTAATAAATAATTTGATTCAAGTTTTCACAATAAATTCAAATAATTTGGTTTGAGTTTTTACAATAAGTGAAGGGTCTACGGAATGAACATGTTTAATCCTTCTAAAAGTCAGGGCAAATTTGCATCATAATCTATTATAAGTAAGGTTGATTTTCCTTCTGAAAATTTGATTTAACTAGACATGTTATTTCCGTGGACCGTTCAAATTCAAATAATTTGATTTGAGTTTTCACAATAACGCCCTAAAATAGTTTACATTAATTAGCAAGCTATGAAAGCAAAGACCCTACTGCGAGTCCTAAAGAGTACTCACCGCAGCTTCATCACTAGCCGTATAAGGCCTCACAGTAAGCGGCGGACACCGCGGCACGGCCTGAGGCCGAAGGGCGTCCCCGCTGCATTCGACTGGAAGAAGGCGCCGCAAATCAGCCGTAAGGCCGCCTCGGAACACCCATGGTTCTTGGGCGCCGCTTTCGAAAGCCTCTTTCCAGCCTTTTGAGAACCCTGTGTACAAGTAAAAAGTGTACAGTACATTCTGCAGTATATTTAGTAGTAGTAGTAGTAAGCACTTTATTGTACATAAGATAAAATTCGACACAATCATAAAAAAAATATTACAATGGCGAGCTTATCCCTATAAGGGATCTCTTCCAGCTAACCTTAGAGTAACTGAGTTGGAGAGTAAAATAATAGGATAGACAAACATACAATGTACAACAAGTATACCCAGGAAGAAAAGAAAAACATGAAATTGATTGATGATGATATTTAACCTTATTCTGTACAAGACATCATCATCAGCCTATGATAGTCCATTGCTGGACGTAGGCCTCTCCTATTAACTATGCATATAGACGCATTAGGAGGTAAATGTCCATAATCGTCACGCTGGGCAAGCGGATTGGCGATCGCAGTAATGTGTGATGATGACGCTGCTGCCCATCATCAATCTTTTATCAAATAATGATCAGTGACACTTCAATCCCTTAGTCGACTCTTACGACACCCGCAGTAGTTGGGGTGGTGACAAATGTATTCTTACTGCCGTCACCACACGGCAGTTCTCTGTACAAGGCATGTATCACCCTTAATGTCAACGTGAAAAACAAATATGCCCACATCATCGCATGTAAATGCTTGAACAACATATTAAAATATTTTATCTATTATCAGAACTGCTATTTTTCCGATAATAACTCCTAAATAACAAATTTCGCGATATGCTATATTCTTTTTCGTGTCCTAACTACATATCTCCATACCAAATTTCAACAGATTACAAAAGACGGTATAAACTAAAGCCATGTAAAATATCACAATATTTAAATTACTTACATGTATAGCTGCCTTGTGTATTTGATGCAATATTCGGCGGGAATTTGCCAAGTTCTGAAACAAAATTTTATATAAATTTACACATTTTAATAAAAGACTATGCGTCAAAATGGACCAAAAACCAACAGAGCTGGGAGTAGTGTTATTAAAAAGGTCTCCTTATGTACTTTATTTCATTCTATAGATGCAAAGTTGAATTCCATTGGATACTTTTATATGAGTAAGGCATTCTGCGAGTACTCCCTAAGTAAATCACCGTCGTCCACACACCAATCGTCCTAGTATTTACTATGATGAAAATACAAATAATATATCTCCGTTTTGCAATGGAATTGAACATGGTACCCATAGAATGAAATGAAATAAAAGTAAAAATCTATTTAATGACACCACTTTCAGCTCTGTTGGTTTTTGGTCCACTCTCCATACAAATCTGCCCATGGTCCTTTGTACATTTGACCAAATACAGCAAATATAATTAATTGACGCCTCAACTCAACTAAAGCTCACCCTTATCTTAATAAAAGTTAGGGCCAGTTGCACCAACCATATACCTCCCAAACGGTTGTAGTTCTGCGTGCAGTTTGTCGGCGCCTCTAGTCGCAGTATACACTCACCTAGCCACCGCACTAGCCCGTCCAGTAGCGACACACGGCGCACAGCTCCCACACGTAGGGTTGTAGTTCTGCGTGCAGTTTGTCGGCGCCTCTAGTCGCAGTATACACTCACCTAGCCACCGCACTAGCCCGTCCAGTAGCGAGAGCACGGCGCACAGCTCCCACACGTAGGGTTGTAGTTCTGCGTGCAGTTTGTCGGCGCCTCTAGTCGCAGT
Organism: Thaumatotibia leucotreta; assembly: GCA_025490895.1. Lineage (NCBI taxonomy): Eukaryota > Metazoa > Arthropoda > Insecta > Lepidoptera > Tortricidae > Thaumatotibia > Thaumatotibia leucotreta. The sequence continues at coordinate 12,770 of JALPQI010008204.1, forward strand.
ATACACTCACCTAGCCACCGCACTAGCCCGTCCAGTAGCGACACACGGCGCACAGCTCCCACACGTAGGGTTGTAGTTCTGCGTGCAGTTTGTCGGCGCCTCTAGTCGCAGTATACACTCACCTAGCCACCGCACTAGCCCGTCCAGTAGCGAGAGCACGGCGCACAGCTCCCACACGTAGGGTTGTAGTTCTGCGTGCAGTTTGTCGGCGCCTCTAGTCGCAGTATACACTCACCTAGCCACCGCACTAGCCCGTCCAGTAGCGAGAGCACGGCGCACAGCTCCCACACGTAGGGTTGTAGTTCTGCGTGCAGTTTGTCGGCGCCTCTAGTCGCAGTATACACTCACCTAGCCACCGCACTAGCCCGTCCAGTAGCGACACACGGCGCACAGCTCCCACACGTAGGGTTGTAGTTCTGCGTGCAGTTTGTCGGCGCCTCTAGTCGCAGTATACACTCACCTAGCCACCGCACTAGCCCGTCCAGTAGCGAGAGCACGGCGCACAGCTCCCACACGTAGGGTTGTAGTTCTGCGTGCAGTTTGTCGGCGCCTCTAGTCGCAGTATACACTCACCTAGCCACCGCACTAGCCCGTCCAGTAGCGAGAGCACGGCGCACAGCTCCCACACGTAGGGTTGTAGTTCTGCGTGCAGTTTGTCGGCGCCTCTAGTCGCAGTATACACTCACCTAGCCACCGCACTAGCCCGTCCAGTAGCGAGAGCACGGCGCACAGCTCCCACACGTAGGGTTGTAGTTCTGCGTGCAGTTCTCTGTTCGCGCAGGCTTCTAATCGCCGCAATAAGCGACGGGCGCGTGCAGTCCACCAAGCGAAGCGGCTTCGGCGGCGTCGCCATTCGCTTGTCTGGACAAGTTAAAGGTCGATATTATTATTATTATTTACTAATAGTATTTTATGCAAACAAGGGTTGAGTTTAAGAGAGGTCAAAAAAGGTGAGCGGCGTGGGTACAATTTGAGGCGAAACCGAAAATTGTTATTAAAGACGCCACGAGCATTTAAATGGTGGAGGTGTCTTAAAATCCAACAACGCACTGCGAGTATGTCCGAATGCGTTTATAGGGAATAGACAATATAGACTTGTCTTGACATCTGTAAGGTAGGGGCTTAAGGGTGTGTTCACGACTTTGTAAATGATAAATAAAAGTACGGGAGTGAAAAAAAAGTTTACACGACATTACCGTATCAATACATCAATGCTTCATGAAACTAAAAATAAACATTTGAAAAAATAAGACACATAATGCACGTTTACAAATTAAAAAAAACATTAGAATTACATTTAGGCGACACAACTGCGTGGCTCCGTTGCGTCGTTTCAACCGGCGTAAGATTCGGCAGGTTGCCCCGGATTCGCCGAAACACAACGCCCTTTCTAGGGTCGCGTTTTATAAAGTTACAATTTTGCTGTTTGCCTCTCTTTTTAGCCAATATTTGCGTGCGTTAGAGAGGCAAACAGCGAAATTGTAAAATGTAACTTTATAAAACGCCAGAGTTGGGCAAAAAGTAATGTGATTACTCCTTCCGATTACTTTTGTATGTGTACTTTGTAATAAATATTATATATTGCATGTATAATTTATAGAAGTAATCATATTACTTTTTGCCCAACTCTGTAAAACGCGACCCAGAAGTCCGACGACTCGCGACTCGTGACCGTCATAATGGCGTTATAATAAGATATAGGGCTTTTTTCACCATTCCTGATGAAAATACAGGGTGAAATTTGTCGACCCAAATGTCACCCTGTATATGATAGAGAGCAAATGTTAGCTGTCGCTTTCTTTTATAAGCTTGGGGAAAAGGAGTGTATTGTTTTCTGGGTTCTTGTTTGTGAGTGGGTATGTTATGGGTAGGAGGTGCCGTGTGGTGACGGCAGTAAGAATACATTTGTCACCACCCCAACTCCTCCTGTGGATGTCGTAAGAGTCGACTAAGGGATTGAAGTGTCACTGACCATTCTACAAAATTGATGATGGGCAGAAGCGTCATCATAGTGGACACATTACTGCGATCGCCAATCCGCTTACCCAGCGTGGCGATTATGGGCATTTACCTCCTAATGCGTCTATACGCATAGTTAATAGGAGAGGCCTACGTCCAGCAGTGGACTAACATAGGTTGATGATGATGTTATGGGTATGGTGTGACGGGGAGCAATGACCCAACTCGACAAAATATGGAAAGACAGGAACATTTCTAACAGCACCAAAATACATTTAATCCGCACACTAGTCTTCTCCATATTCCTTTATGGTGCCGAAACCTGGACGCTGAAAGCCGCTGACAGACAGAGGATCGACGCTTTCGAAATGTGGTGTTGGCGCCGTATGCTAAAGATTCCGTGGACAGCCCACCGCACAAACGCCTCGGTCCTCAAAAAACTCAAAATGGAGAACGCCCAACGTCTGTCCTCTATATGCCTACACCGGGTTGTCACCTATTTTGGCCATATCGCTCGAAGGGGGGCCGATAATTTGGAAAAACTAGTGGTAACGGGAAAGGTTGAGGGCAAGACCTAGAGGACGAAGCCCCAAGAGATGGTCAGACCAGATATCCGAACAGCTGGATCTTCCCATTACCACCGCGATCCATCAAGCCACAGATAGAAGCAGTTGGAGGCATATCATAAGCCGCAAGTGGAGTCACGATCCTCAGTAATGGGGGAACGATTAAGAAGAGAAGAGAGTGACGGGGAGTTGTTTCGTGCCCCTAAAAATTGTTAATGCTTCAATTCAACCTATTCTTCAAATAAGTAGAAACGCCTCACCTCAGGCTTGTTGCCTCTAGGCAGCGTGCCGGCGTGGCCCTGGAGCCAGTGGAAGTCGTGCATCAGCCGTAGTCCTCGTGAGCCGTGCTCGAAGGGGAGGTAGAACAGATCGCAGAGAAGCACCAAGTCGTCCTCTGTTAGGGCGTTCGTGTCTATCAACGGTTCTTCTACTGGTCTGCAACGATATCAATATGAATTTGAAATATTTTATTAACCCTTTCACAGCCGGTAAAAATAAAAATATTCGTTTAAAGGGTTTAGCAGCCTTACCGAACAAGAGGTGCCTTTCCCCACGGATGAGGTCAATATTTTAGGTGGTGTACTAGCAGGACCTAAGAATACTCCATGCTTAATATCAGCTCAAGATAATGTAAAATATACACTAATAAGTCAATTTACGTCAATGATATTTTGTGCGGTAAGTGTCGAGAGATTGTATACCTACACACTAACTTATGTTCACACTGCACTGGTACTTTATTTGTATGCCAGTAACGACTACTTCTAAAAAAAATTTTTTTTTGGCATGACGCACGATGATTTATGGAAATATTTTTATTTATGTATACAGTGGACATTAGTGGCTATGTATGCATATTTTTTTTGTAGGTGTACCTCCGCGTGAAATAAAAAAAATATGGAAAAAAAAACAAGAAACCTTTTTTTATTATGAAAAATAAGGACAAGATGCAGGTTAAAAATATGCATTTTGTAGTTTATTTTATTGTTATCAAACACAATTTTGTTTGGTTGATCTAACTTGAACAGTTTACGAAATATGCCACTTTCAACGGCACCCTGTATATTTTACATTATCTTGAATAACTCTGAAACAAAAGAAGATCTAGAGCTGATATTAAGCATGGAGTATTCTTAGGTCCTGCTAGTACACCACCTAAAATATTGACCTCATACGTGGGGAAAGGCACCTCTTGTTCGGTAAGGCTGCTAAACCCTTTGTACTCTAAAGCACTATAAATAGAGTTTAAGATCACAACTGCGAAAATAACGAGTTAAGTTCGTGATCGACTTGCAAAGGGTTAAAGGTTTTTTAGTAAAAAGCATTCGACATCTGATCAAATCGATTTTTTTTCACAATTCCAACTATAGATAGTTCAGAAATTTCTAAACTCATCAATGTGAATGCGGCTGGCAAGTTGTGTTTTTGCATGTTTTTTTTAATAGGTATGATGACTGTAGTTTAAATAAATTATTTAACATTATGCACGACATAATAGTTAGTTTTAGTTTTAGTTTAGTTTTATTTATTTCAGGAAGAAAATTCGAAATACAATGCATGTGATGTCAGGGTATACAAATTTTCATCGTGATCGTCAAAATACAAGCAAATGTCAAATAATTAATAAAGAAAAGAAATACATAAAATTAAACGTTATTGCAAAGTCAAAATAATAATTAACAATAATCAATTCATCAAATCAAGTCAGCAAAAATAAAAATAAAATAAACAATTGAAATAACTAAGTAAAGAAATACATAAAATTCAACGTTACTGCAAAGTCAAAATAATAATTAACAATAATCAATTAATCAAATCATGTCAACAAAAATAAATATAAAATAAACAATTGAAATAACTAACCAAATGTCACAGTTTTAATTCCATGTACTCGTTTACAGAGTACAGAGGGTTATCCAACAAAAGGTTTCTCAAGTTACGCCTAAATACTGCATCACAGGGCTCATTTTTTAAGTCAGCTGGCAAGTGTTCGAAGTACGTAGGTCCTATAACACGTGGGTTTTTTCTTGAAAGCGCCATGCGACGGGGAACTGTTCTCAGACGACCAGTTGCTCGGAGTTGTTTGTCCGGATGGTACACGCGTGTAAATTGAGATATGTTCGTCCTTACGTACATCAGTACGTCAAACAAGTGTTGTGAGTAATGCGTCATTATACGTTGCGAAATGTATAGATCTCTGCAAGGGTGCCTAAATTTCACCCCGACAAGCGTACGGATTGCACTTTTCTGCAGAATTAAGACTCTGTTTGCATCCGTTGAATTGCCCCAGAGCAATGAGCCATATGCCATTATAGAGTGGAAATGTGCAAAGTACACTTGCCTTAAGGCATATGCAGAAATAAGTGGCTTCAATTTGCGCAACGCAAAGACTGCACCACCCAATCGATCGCAAAGGCCGTCAACATGGCGCTTCCAATTCAAGTTGGAGTCAATCAAGAACCCAAGGAACCTACTTTCTTGGCATAATGGCATCGGGCAGTTCGTCATGCATGGTGGCAGTGAGACCTTTCGACCAGAAAATAACATTATACTAGATTTTCCACAGTTTAACAGAAGCCCATTTGCTGAGAACCAGGCCTGCAATTGCTTGCACGCCTCGTTGATGTTTGAGCTCAGCTTGTCGTAAGAGTTTGCACTAACTAACACAGTCGTGTCATCCGCAAACAATACAGGCAAGCCAGGCACAATGTTCGACGGCAGGTCATTTACAAATAAAAGAAACAGGGTATTCCCAAGAGATGATCCCTGAGGAATACCGAGCTTTATATATCCTGCGTCAGATTGTACTGTCCTACCGTCGTTGAGCAGTTTCACGACTTGCTTGCGGCTTGACAGAAACGATGCCAGTAGTTTGTGGGCATTGCCATGAATACCATACGACTTCAGCTTAGTCAGGAGCAGTGTATGATTAACAGTGGTCGGATATCCCGGTGCAACACCAGGGGATACCAAGTAGAAAAGTTAATATGGATATGACCTAAATTCCCGGGTTTAGTTTGAAAAAAAAAAATAGATCTGATAGGTATACTTAAAAAGGCAGCTCAAATTGCGAACATAAACGAAATCTTTGGGCGTTTTCACAAACCGTTGTTCAAAACACTTTTTTTTAATTCGGACAAGTTTGGGCTTGTTCGACTCAGAATCACGACTATCACGAGCTCTTTTAATTCTGATAGGTGAAAAAAACTGAACAATTGTAAACTGGAGTTCAAGTTTGGCTACACAAATTAAATTAGAAGCAGTAATGGCACGAAACCCAGATTTGGATGACATAAGATAATACGCAGACCAAATTTCAAATAATACTGCATCTGATGAAGTGTCTCTTTACAAATTTGCTCCACTGACATCCGTAGAAGTGGAAAGGACTTTTTCGGGGTACAAATGGATTTTAGATGTGAAAAGGAATCGATTGAAAATAGAGAATCTAGAGAAAATAATTATATGCTATTTTAACTTTATGGAACCTAGTAAGCCATAATTCTTTCATAAAATACATATATTTACTCTAATGTGTCTGCATAGGTGTGTCAAGTCTTCATGCTTAAAAATGTTTGATTTTATGTTACATACACGAGGATGTTTAATCCGTAACCAGGTATATTTTTTCTAACTTAGGAATTGATGACCTCAGGAAGACCATGTACCATTCAGTGGTTATTGGATACAATTTTTCTTTAACTTTAAATTAATAAAATTTTGAGGTATCTGCGGGAGACCTCACCTAAAATGTTTAATTTAGGCTGGGTATGGATATTGTTTTAATTTTTTATTTAATCGTATGGCTACAAATTAGTCGCTTACCTTATCAAATATCATGCTATAATTTTATATCTAGCTTCTTCACCCAATTGGCTGCGTCCGCATCAGGAGTGAGCAAATTCAGGGCAACTCCAGTGTATCTCCTCTTTGGGCAGTCCTGGATTATGTGCTGTATGGATTGCACGGGAGCTCCGCAGTCACATACTGGTGAGTTTCTCCAGCCACACTTGAACATATAATCCCCGCAAAGCCCATGTGCGGTTCTCAGTCTATTCAACTGGCACCAATCCCGTCTAGGAGTCGAGAAACCAATGGGCATTTGCGTGGGGTCATAGTTTGAGACTGCGTCCCCAGGTGGGTTTGCCTTCCATTCCTCTTTCCACATGGTTCCTATATCGAAAGGCTTTCCCATAAGGTGGTGGGCTGTTTGGTAGGGCGGATGTCGGGATTTCAGGCGAGTGCAGGAACTCGTGATGGACCGGCAGGTTTGGATCGCCAGCGATTTTACGTGCTTCGTTTATCAGTGCCTGTTGTCTTCTTAGGTGTGGAGGAGGTATATGACTCAGAGTTGGCAACCATTGAACGGGAGTCGACTGTATAGTTCCGGATATGCATCGCATGGTTCTTCGCAACTGGGTGTCCACCCTATCCGTGTGGGCACTATTAAGCCAAACCGGAGCGCAGTATTCACCCGCAGAGTACACCAGACTGAGTCCAGTTGTACGCAGCACATCAGCGCTAGCACCCCACGACGTGCCGGTTAGTCTGTCCATGATTTTATTACGCGTTGCCAGTTTTTTGTTGAGTTTACTAAGGTGGGATCGGTATGTCAGCGAGCGGTCCATGGTAACTCCGAGGTATTTGGGTTGTGGGTTGTATCCTAGAACTCTGCCGTCGAAGATAACCTTGGGGTTGTAGTTGACGAGTTGGTTGTGAAGGTGGAAGGTTGATACTTCAGTTTTGCTGGCGTTTGGTACTAGTCTCCACGTTTTTAGGTAATTATTAATGGTTTCCAGGTCCGTCGTAAGTTGACCTTCTGACACCTTAAACGTTTCGTGCTGGTAGGTTAGTGCAATATCGTCAGCATATATAAACTTTCTAGAGAGCGTGGTTGGAAGGTCGTAAGTGTAAAGGTTGAAAAGCAGCGGCGCTAGTGTTGAACCCTGTGGTAGGCCATTTTGTAATTTTCTAACGCGGCTCTGCTTATCGCCAAGGTGGACAGTGAATTGTCTGTTGCTGAGCATGTTGTTTATTAGGCTTGTAATCTTTCGACAAGGCACAGCCTTCATAAGTTTATAGAGTAGCCCCTGTCTCCATACGGTATCGTAAGCTGCAGACAAGTCTACGAAGACGGCCACAGTTTTCAGTTTGTTTTGGAACCCAGTTTCTATATGTGAAGTAAGGGATAAGACTTGATCAGCACAGTTTCGACCGCTTCTGAAACCCGCCTGCTCTATTGGGACGATTTTGTCGATGAGCGGGTTTATCCTGTATGCTAATAGCTTTTCTAGCAGTTTATAAACGCAGCTAAGTAAGGCAATTGGTCTGTAGCTTTTTGCGTCGTCAACTGGTTTTTCGGGTTTAAGCACAGCAATTATCTTGGCGAAGTTAAAAGATGGAGGAAGCTTGTTCCTTGCCAATATGTCCGAGAAGAAGCCTCCAAGCCATTTTACACACTTTGGGCCAAGGTTCTTGATAAATTCATTATATATACCATCTTGCCCTGCTGCCTTACCCAAGGCCAGTTGATTGATGGCAGCTGTAGTTTCCTCAATCGAAAACGAGCAGGAGAGATTTTCGTCCACTAGGAGGGAAGCCTTAAGATGTTGGGCAAGCTTTTTGGTATGTTTAGTAGCTGCACGATTTCCCTTTACACGTGATGTATCTACAATGCGGTTTGCTATCGAGTCTGTCAGCTTTTGAGACGCATTGAGCCTGCTTGCTCCGTTTTTTCCCGTTAGTTTATTGAGCACCCTCCACGCTTTTCTACTTGATGATCTAAAGTTAATTTTTAGGGTTCCGTAGCCAAAATGGCAAAACGGAACCCTTATAGATTCGTCATGTCCGTCTGTCCGTCTGTCACAGCCGATTTACTCGGAAGCTATAAATGCTACAGTAACGAAATTTGGTAAGAATATGTGTTGTATGAACCGCTACAGGATTATGTTACTAAATTGTAAAAAAAACCATTGGGGTGGGGGCCCTCCATACATGTAACTGAGGGATAGAAAAAAAAATTTTGTTGTATATAAGCGTGTGGGGTATTAATAGAAAGGTCTTTGAAAATGATATGAAGGTTTATACATCTCATTTTTATTTAAGCAAATCGTTTTCGAGATATTAGCTCTCAAATCTGAAAAATGTGTCCCCCCCCCCTCTATTTTTTAAACTACGCGATATAAAATTCCAAAAACAATATATGTTATGCACATTAATAAACTCTATCAACGATTTTTGGTTTGATTAAATTATCTCCTATAGTTTTTGAGGTAGGTTGATTTAACTGTATTTTTTTAATAATAAATTGATAATGGTACGGAACCCTTCGCGCGCGAGTCCGGCTCGCACTTGGCAGGTTTTTTTCTACTGTAGCCACCCATTTGTTTTTTCGCTCCACGTCGAGTGACTGTAATAAGTCGCGTCCTACCTCCTGATCGCCCGACTCTTTGTAGTGTTGGTAAAGTTTCTCGCTATCTTCAGTCCAACCGGGCACATAGGTTTTCCTGAAGCCTCGGGGGACGTATTTTTTAGCAGTTTTCAAGACAAGGCCCACAAATCTCTGGTAATTTTCAGCTCTTGGTGGGATCCATCTGATTGAGTCATCCAAGTTTCTTGCAAACCCACCCCATTGGGCCTTTTGGAAATTCCATCTTGGCAGAGGCATTGATCGCGCTAATGGGATTTGATTGCCGACCTCCATCAGGATTGGATTGTTTTAATCCTGACCACGGATTAAAATAATCGTGTATTATATGATATTTCTGTTTTTTTTTACGTTCGCAATTTCTAGAAGTGGAACCTATTGTGCCTTAGTAAAAAGCTTCTATTTTTAAAGCTAAACTCTTTTATTTAAGAATATTCATACCAAAAGGCTATTTGGTACTAAGGTCAATATTAAACAAAATTTATAACCTATCTTTTAAAATAATTGTCGAAATCGCATAATAATAAACGCTTGTATGTACATGCACTTATTTTGCGTTACAAAATATTACTAAACTTTACTGGATGTAATTTTGTGGAATCCCGTGGTATATCCATATTAGTATAATGTTTGACGTCATTCACCCCTTGTTGCACCGGGATATCCGACCACTGATGATTAATCACGTCGAATGCCTTTGACAAATCGCACAATATTCCTGCTATCTTATTCCTGTCGTCTAACCCTGTCATGATATGGTCAAATATTCTGTAAACCGCAGTGGTTGTCGACATACTTCGTCGGTATGCGAATTGGTTTTCTGTAATCAAGTTGTTTAATTCTAGATGAGCCATGAGGTGAGACGACAAGATAGATTCAATCATCTTCGAAATAGTAGGAACTATCGTAATCGGTCTATAGTTATTGACGTCACACTTGTCCCCCTTCCCCTTGAAAACTGGGCACACCCTAGTATTTTTCAACACATCGGGATATGTACCAGTCTCAAACATATCATTTATGAGGATCACAAGTATGTCGCCAATAACTGGCCATAAACAGAGAATAATTTTTGGCGACATGTCAAAAACATCCACGGTATCACATTTCCTCAACAACGTCTGTAGGGTGCTATCCAGTGTATCACGAGTAACGACCGGTAAGATGTAAGAGGGCACATTAGCAACAACGCGCAAGTGCCGCTGAAGGTACTGAGCCGATGTAGCCGAGTCACTCTGTATCGCATATTTTGACCCTACCCCCAGAAAGTGATGATTAAATGTGTTGGGCAATTCGCTATTTTCTACATCCGATTTAGTAGTAGGATCACGGAGGCTTATGTGTCTCGACTAGGGCTCGTGGTCGTGACCGTGTTTCGTGTAACCGTAGCCGGATCCCCGTTGCCGTGTTACACGGCCACGGTTTTAAGGCCCGTTTCCTGCGTGTTACACGGCTACGTATCAATAAAGTTACGTATACACGTGTACACGGGGATACGTATCTTAATTACACGAAGATCCGTTCCGCCCGCGTTGTTGAGTGACGATTCGATGCGTTGCCTTTAAGGACTAAGGAAAACGGATGAGAATGTTCCGTGATATTTGTGAATCTAATTTAGTGGTTACCTGATTGCCTTTCTAACGTAGAGTGCGATAACTTAGTTGTACTTAATTTCAGTATGATAACGTGTATACGTACTGAGATTAAATTTTACATATTAATATTTTACTTTTTAAGGTAAGGAGGGCAGAATTATAAAATATAGATATTTTCTGAGTTCAATATTATTAAAAACTGACACATTGTCATGTATTAGTTACCTAATTTAATAATGAGATGTGAACGGAAGTTAAAAAATACACAACACAGTGCGGAGTAAATGTTTTTCTTAGTTCTAAATATCATAATTTAAGTTTTTCTTTCGTGCAATAAAGTTGATATACATAAATACATAAATCAATATTGAGGGTACCAGACAACGATTAATCTATACTAGGAAACCCATAACTCAGGAACAAAATAAATGCGTCATAAATATACAAATTTACAGCGTTATTTCCTACAAAATAAGGAACTTTTAAAATATAAAAGGATATTAAAAAGCAATATAATTCAAAAATACAATATACTAACTCATTGGATGTCGTGACGATGACGGGAGATTTTAGGTGCACCGCTTTCAAATGCTTTCCTATCGATCCTGTTGTACCACCACGACACGAAAAATCATTGTTCGTACGATCATTGCACAAAGTGCATAAAGCCGTGTCACCGACCCTGGTGGCATAACTCCACACCCAACTGATCTTCATTATTAATACACTTTAAAAACGCTATCTTCTCACCAACAGTAACAATACAAAAACGTAACGAAATAATAAAAAACAATTAATTGAAATTCGACTAAACTCTCGCTAAGTCTGTCCGGCCTGCAATCTTATTAGTGACTAAACACGTATAAAACCAAAACCCGAAATTGCCCTTTTCAAATTTACTAAAACATCCCCGCTTATCTATATCAAAACAAAGATGCGGCTATTTCATTCAACTTCACAAACAAAAGGTGTACCAGGTAAAGCACAAGTAAAATTACCACGTGTGGTCAATTACATCGTAGACAAACTATTGTTAGCTGCCTACTTTGCGCGTGCAAATTCTTAGTATAGGTCTTATCTACAAAAGGGCTGCCCTGTCAGGTAATAAACTTAAATGAACGACTGTATTATCTTTTATGTATAGCAATTTGGCCAAATATTTTTAACATTCTTTTTTAAATTTTCTATCTGGTGATTCAAAATCACAATATAAATTCTAATCCATAAATAACACCGTCGCTTGTTATATAGAACACAGTACCTACCACGTTATTCTATAACATAAATCGATACGAAAAATGCAAGTCTAATCAATAAAATACCGTTCGTCCCGATTCAGAGTATAATACTCAATAGTACGTACTTTAAAAACAAGCTGTTATTCAATAATAGGCCTTATTTGTTTGCATAGTAATTGGTCCGGCCGGATCCATGCCACGAGCAGTCGTTGCCAGAACGAAGCCAAGATTCGTAGATACGTATACAAACAAAGATTCGGGTACGTATCTCGGCGTGACTGTGAAATTCGTGATCTTAGTACCGCCGGGGTTAAGAACACGGAGCTACGGTTCGGCGAATAGTACGTATATCGGGAGCCCTAGTCTCGACTTAGATTTTGCGCCCACCTCCTCATTCACAATTTTCCATATTTCTTTAGGCTTGTTGTTACTGGAAGTCAGCCTATATTCTATGTGATCTTGGCGGGCCCGCAGTGTTTTTAATTTTATTAATGAGGAGCAGTTCTCAATACAGTCTGTTAGTATGGGGTTGTTAGGATACTGACGTCTGATTTGGTAAAGGTCATCATGCTTGCGGATGAGCTTCGCCAGCTCATCATTCAGCCATGGAACAGTCTTGTTGACTTTATATTTAAATTTCTTAAATGGAAAATGAATATCTAAGTAATATGTCAAAATATTAAATAATTTATAAAATTTGTGGTTAATGTCAAGGTCAGTATTATATATAAAATTAAAATCATAATTGTCAATGTCACAATAAAACGAAGAAATTATTACTAAGATGTAGATTGCAGTATTTTTTGTACAGAACTTCTATTTAATCAATTGAAAAAAACTAAAAGAGCAGGTAATTTGGCAGTCAAACGTGACGTCACTTTTGAGTATTTCATATAAAATTCCATACTAGTGACCGTTTTGAAAGTTCGAAAAAAGATGCTGATTTGACTTGCCAGTTATGCCTATTATGCCAACGAAAAAATACCAACGTTTTACCAAAGCCACTTCAGCTAAAAAGGCCCCCAAAGGCCCCACTAATAAGATAAGATAAGACACACCTATTTAGTGCGATAAATACCACCTACACTGGCCTAACCACTTTTCGATCGACACTTTTTTGTGCCGTAACGCAGATGACAATTTCATTAACTTTGTTAGAAAAAATTCAAACGGTTTTTCATTGTAAATACGTGTACAGTATTAATTGACGTACATTTGTAAGTTCGCGAAAAGTAACGCAGGAGACAGAAAATATGTCGATCGAAAAGTTGATTGGCCCAAATAACAAAGACTTACTCGTCTGCGGTTTCGACAGGGTCCGCGGGTTCCACCATCATGTCTGTGCTGAGCGGACTGTTACTTGGCTCTACTTGCATGGATCCGTTCTGAAACAGATAACTTTGTTGAGCATTTCTCAAAAAAGTTCAAGATTCACTTAGCATCAGTGACTCTACCAGCCTACCAATTTGTATCAATATTGAAGACTTAATCAGTCGAAGACAAAATAAGGTGTATACAAAAATGTTCAAGAATATGTCCCCGTGCACTCTAATTCTGTGTAATAAGAACGTCGTAACATATTTATGAGCGGATTCTTTCGATACTTATTTTTGCACTTGACTGAAACAATTTTTTTTTGAGAATTGCTCTGTTACCAAAATATTCATTTAAAAAATAAATCATTTCCTTAATTCAATTATTTTAATAACTAAAACTACCGAAGAGTCTCGTTTCCGCATTAAAATCAGGGTAGGGTGCAGAAAAAAAAATACTATATGAAGGGTCCACGGAAAAAACATGTCCAGTGCTTAAAAAAATCAGGGCAAATTCACACCTTATTGAATAACAGAATAAGGCTTATTCTGTTAAAAGAGGAAAGAACATGTCTAATCAGTTCAAATTACAGGTGTGAATATGCCGTGGTTTTTTAAGCACTGGGCACGTTTCTTCAGTGGCCCTTCAGTTATTCTATGGAACTGACACTTGGCGATTCAGATTAGGTGGTAAACTGAATCACATGATCAGATCGTGGTAGCCAGGTCTTACTTCGCTGAGCTGGTCGTTCATGACGACATCGGTGTCCGTGGTAGACGGATCTACGTCCAGCGGTTCTTCGGGCAGCGACGGTCGATTCGGGCTTAGCGTTTGTGGGGTGTCTGTGGAAATTATTAATGTTGATCTTGATAGTTATCTATTTGTCTTAGCCTACCTGCGACCATATGGACGTCTAACGCCAGCTCAAAAATGCCCCCAAAATCAATTGTTCAATTGTGCCAAGATGGGCAGGACATAGCGCTTTTCTTAACACCGCGCATATTTCGGCGCAACATCTTTGACAAATGGTTATAGAATATAGCCAATCAAAACTTTGACGGACCAATCACAACTATTTTTGAATGGCGGTTTAAGTTTTTATAGGTTGACATTGAAATTCATTGCCGTGATGCATTAAAGAAGGGGTGACATTTGTCAACTAAAAATCAGGACCGTTTTTGAAGGGCAATTTACTATGGCGTGCGGCTTCCATGTTTTATTTGTTCGTAGTAGCCTACTGATAAATATAAAACCTGTTCATCCGTAATTGTCTTACTTAGTAAACTTTGAAACCTTTAAATTATTTTGCACTAAAACTGTAATTCTTCGTCTATATGATAGAGTTTATGGGATTGCTTCATCAAAAGATAAGCAGTGTAGGACTTATTATTATTAAAATAATATACAAGTATACTAAGTTTAGAAAGCTGTTTGCTACATAAGACAACTAAGAGTGGACGGGCTTTGATCGCAATCGATTTTAAACATTATACAAATAAAAATATAACAGAAATAAATAAAAATAACATTAGTACAGATAAAAATCGTGTGAAGTTTAAAAGAAATACACGCTGCTGTTTTCTTTGTATTGCTGATGTTGTATGTACGATAAAAATCATAAATTATATTTAAGTTTTATGTTGTCAATTGAATTAAAGAGGTACGCTAAATTTATTTTTCCTTTGAAGTGTTTGTATATTGATCCTACAAAAACATTGGGAATTAGAAAATAGACATAATCATGTATGAATTATATTCGACACAGCTTAATCTAACTACATACCTCCTAAACTCATATCTCCATTCAGCTGTTGTTCTTCGACCTTCTCATCATCAACAATAATCGTATCCTGGTCATCTTCTTTGTCCTTCTTCATCTCTTCTATAAAACTGGCACTTTCTAGAACACTGTCATTCACAACACTGTCGTTTTTACCGTCACTGTCCACCATGCTTTGGTCATCGTTTTTTTCAACTTCTAAGGCCTTGAGACCTAACATGGGGACTGGGAGGGTGGAGACGGGTATTTCAGTAGGCAAAGAGATGTTGGAACTAGCCATGGGTATTATGGGGTTTTGTATGGATTCGTTGAGGATCACTTTTGTGGGGGAAACTAGGGAATTCATTACGGGATTTGAGACTGCACTGAAGGTTTCTACTGGCGATACCTGTGGAAGAAATAATATTTTTAGCTGCGATTTGAAACGATTTTAACGTTGGCAGGGTCGCCATGATCGGGAGTTTTAAAAGAGCGCTAACTAAATAACGTATATCAGTTATCATTTTGGCAACCATGCTAGTTTGTAGGGCGACTTACTAACTGTTTGATTATTAAACAACGTAACAATGTTATCATTTTGAGAGATCAGCTAGGACAGATAGTTATGTGATGAGCAGAGATCGGATGGATTTGCGACATTTTTAGTGACTTACGTCATTTTGATGACATTTAGTATGAGATGTCGCACAAAACTCCGATCTCTGGTGATGAGTGATCAATGTTGGCAGGGTCGCCATGAAAATTTGTCACTTTTACTAATCTTCTGATGAACCAATCGAGCGGGCAGACAAGTAGGTAGAACAGACGAAAGACGATGTGACGATAAATAGTCAGGGTCGCCATGAGTTTGTTACTGTTATGTGGGTAGTTTAAGATATGAGAGCGCGGCTGCGTACCCGCCATCGTGAGTCGATGAAACTTGTCAATGAGAATGGAAGTGTTTAGTTTGTCTCCGTTTTCGGCTCCCCTTTTATGAGAATGAGTTACTAACCGTCTGATGAGCCAGTCTGGCAGCGGGGCAGTCTGCGAGCGCTTGCAGCTGTGAAGTGGACACGGTAGGTATGGCGGCGGCGGCGGTGGTGGTGGTGGTAGTGGTGGCGGTCAGCAGCGACATGCAGGTGTTCACCGACGGCAGGATCTTAGTGACTTATATCATTTTGATGACATTTAGTATGAGATATCGCACAAAAATCCGGTCTCTGGTGATGAGCGTGATTAATGTTGGCAGGGTCGCCATGATTGTTTGTGGGATTTACTTACTATTTTATTACTAATCAACGTGATCATTTTGAAAGTTCAGCTACAGTGATAAGAGTCAATGTCGGCACGGTCGCCATGACAGTTTGTCACATTTGCTAACCGTCTGCTGACCCAGTCGAGCGAGCAGACAAGTAGGTAGAACAGACGAAAGGCGATGTGATGATTGACCAATGTCAAGGTCGCCATGAGTTTGTTGGATTTTATTACCTTTGGATTACTAAACAACGTATCAGTACTATAATTTTGAAAGTTCAGCTACAATGATAAGAGTCAATGTCGGCACGGTCGCCATGACAGTTTGTCACATTTACTAACCGTCTGATGAGTGATGACCCAGTCGAGCGAGCAGACAAGTAGGTAGAACATACGAAAGACAATGTGATGAGTGATCAATTTTGTCAGGGTCGCCATGAGATTTACTCACCGTCTGATGAGCCAGTCTGGCAGCGGGGCAGTCTGCGAGCGCTTGCAGCTGTGAAGTGGACACGGTAGGTATGGCGGCGGCGGCGGTGGTGGTGGTGGTAGTGGTGGCGGTCAGCAGCGACATGCACGTGTTCACCGACGGCAGGATCGGGCTCACAGTTTGTTCAATGCATTTACTAATGGCTTAGACCAGATAGTGATCGACCAAGGTAAAGTGTCATCACATGTATCAAATTATACACGTAAAAATATTAGTGTCTTATGAATCTGAGGCCTATTTACTGATCAATCTTTACAGGGTCGCATTGTTAGGTAATTTTAAAAGAGCGTTAACTAAATAAAGTATCAGTTATCATTTTGGCAACTATGCTAATCTGTAGAGCGACTTACTAACCGTTTGATTATTAAACAACGTAACAATGTTATGTTGGCAGGGTCGCCATGAGTTTGTTGGATTTACTTACCATTTGATTACTAAACAACGTATCAGTACTATCATTTCGAGAGTTGAGCAACAATGGGACGTAGTTACACAATAACGTTCCAACCCACATGAGTTTGACTTAAAAATTGATGACTTTGGCAGTTGACAGAAAGTTTAGATTTTAATGACAAACTCATGTGGGTTGGAACGTTATTGTGTAACTACGTCCTGATGAAAGTGATCAATGTCGGCAAGGTCGCCATGAAAATTTGTCACTTTTACTAATCTTCTGATGAACCAGTCGAGCGGTAGGGCAGACAAGTAGGTAGAACAGACGTAAGACGATGTGACGATAATTAGTCAGGGTCGCCATGAGTTTGTCACTGTTATGTGGGTAGTTTAAGATATGAGAGGGCGCGGCTGCGTACCCGCCATCGTGAGTCGATGAAACCTGTCAATGAGAACGGCCGGTGTTTAGTTTGTCTTTTTTCGGCTCCCCTTTTATGAGAATGAGTTACTAACCGTCTGATGAGCCAGTCGGGCAGCGGGGCAGTCCGCGAGCGCTTGCAGCTGTGAAGTGGACACGGTAGGTATGGCGGCGGCGGCGGTGGTGGTGGTGGTAGTGGTGGCGGTCAGCAGCGACATGCACGTGTTCACCGACGGCAGGATAGGGCTCACAGTTTGTTCAATGCATTTACTAATGGCTTAGACCAGATAGTGACCGACCAAGGTAAAGTGTCATCACATGTATCAAATTATACACGTAAAAATATTAGTGTCTTATGAATCTGTGGCCTATTTACTGATCAATGTTTACAGGGTCGCATTGTTAGGTAATTTTAAAAGAGCGCTAGTTAAATAAAGTATCAGTTATCATTTTGGCGACCATGGTAATCTGTAGGGCGATTTACGAACCGTTTGATTATTAAACAACGTAACAATGTTATCATTTTGAGAGATAAGCTGTTAATGTTGGCAGGGTCGCCATGAGTTTGTTGGATTTACTTACCATTTGATTACTAAACAACGTATCAGTACTATCATTTCGAGAGTTGAGCTACAATGATGAGAGTGATCAATGTCGGCACGGTCGCCATGAAAATTTGTCACTTTTACTAATCTTCTGATGAACCAGCCGAGCGGTAGGGTAGACAAGTAGGTAGAACAGACGAAAGACGATGTGACGATAAATAGTCAGGGTCGCCATGAGTTTGTTACTGTTATGTGGGTAGTTTAAGATATGAGAGGGCGCGGCTGCGTACCCGCCATCGTGAGTCGATGAAACTTGTCAATGAGAATGGAAGTGTTTAGTTTGTCTCCGTTTTCGGCTCCCCTTTTATGAGAATGAGTTACTAACCGTCTGATGAGCCAGTCTGGCAGCGGGGCAGTCTGCGAGCGCTTGCAGCTGTGAAGTGGACACGGTAGGTATGGCGGCGGCGGCGGTGGTGGTGGTGGTAGTGGTGGCGGTCAGCAGCGACATGCACGTGTTCACCGACGGCAGGATCGGGATTATCGGGACCGGCGGGACTGTAATGCAAACTTTTGCTTGTGTCAGTTTTATGGTGGGATTATTCGCACTAGTGTGCTTGGGTTAAATAATATAAAATAGTACATTTCGATACATCATCATCATCATCGTCATATCAGCCGAAAGACGTCCACTGCTGAACATAGGCCTCCCCCAAAGATTGCCACAATGACCGATCCTGCGCCACCCGCATCCAGCGGACTCCTGCGACCTTCACTAGTGCAAAACATTTTTTTTTCGACGAGGGTGAATGTTGGAGCCCGAGTGAAACGAGGGCGACAATCACCGCGAGTTAAAAAGAAGTTTTTACACGTGTATCGAATGACTTTTTTCATAACAAGTGCCTTAAAAAGAGAAATGTAAGTTTTGTTTGACCCAATGGTTGACTGGTAGAGAATGTCTTAAGGCATTAAGTCCGCCATTTGTTCTTTTATTTTATTGTAACTGTGTAATAAAGGTTAAATAAATATACAGAATTGATAAAAAAACTTTTTTTTAATATGCTTTACAGAATAGGCAGCAAAATACGGGAAAACATTGTTGGTACCTGTGACTGGAGGTTGTGGCTTGATCACGGGTCCCTGTGCCGTCTTCGGTATAGAAAATTCTGGAAGCCACTCGATTATTGCTTGTCTGAAACAAAACCATAACTCTAATTAGGAAAAGGAAAAGATAAGAATCTTTAGAGAGGGCAAATGTTATGTTAGTTTTGTATGTTAAGCATTTTATACATAGTTATTATTACGAGCTTTATATTTCACACTACATTTGAAATAGTACATTACGATACAAGTGCGAAAAAAATGAAGTTCAAATTTTATTTTCGCACGTGTTCGTACGACGTTTTTCAGTAAAGTTTAAAGATGGTCCTCCGAAGTCTCGTACTGAGAAAAAAATGAACCAATTCTCGCACTGTTTACTACATAGTTCGCAACTTCTATTTAATCCAATGGCCCAATGTACAGTCAGCTGTAGAGATAAGTAGACCCTCTTGCATAGAAATTTGTATGCAAGGGGGTCTACTTATCTCTGCAGCTGACTGTACATTTCAATGTCCACTCCACTTCAATGAAATTTAAACCTTTCAAGAACTTAATAGAGTCGTATTTTCTTTGTTTGATTGATTTTACAAACAAACGAAACTCACCAATATTCCTTACATAGCAAGATTCAAAATAAGATTTAAAGAAAATACTATAGAAAAGTAACTATAGTGGACCTTACGAGGTTAACCTCGTAAGGTCCACTATAGTTACTTTTCCTATTTTTAATTTGAAACTTGTTCTATATTCAAATTGGTAAGAATTTAGTTTGTTTCGAAAAGCAATTAAACAAAACAAATTTTACTTTAATTGGTTCATGAGATTCCAATTGGATTGCAGCAACTATGTACAGTCGGCTGCAGAGAAAAGTAGACAACATTGTATGCAAAGTGGTCTACTTTTCTCTGCAGCTGACTTTACATTGTAATGTACATTGGGTGTTATGAGGAACGAAGTATAGTGATAATTATTACCTGAGTGCTTGCCGAGGGTCACGACAGCCTCGTCCTCGCACACGCCCTGCTCGCTCTCTGATTCCAGTTAGTTGTCCCTCGACACCTCCACTGGACATATATAAGTATTACCTGAGCGCCTGCCGGGGGTGGTAGACGTGCTTGCCGAGGGACACGACAGCCTCGTCCTCGCACACGCCCTGCTCGCTCTCTGATTCCAGTTAGTTGTCCCTCGACACCGCTTCCACTGGACATATATAAGTATTACCTGAGCGCCTGCCGGGGGTGGTAGACGTGCTTGCCGAGGGACACGACAGCCTCGTCCTCGCACACGCCCTGCTCGCTCTCTGATTCCAGTTAGTTGTCCCTCGACACCGCTTCCACTGGACATATATAAGTATTACCTGAGCGCCTGCCGGGGGTGGTAGACGTGCTTGCCGAGGGACACGACAGCCTCGTCCTCGCACACGCCCTGCTCGCTCTCTGATTCCAGTTAGTTGTCCCTCGACACCGCTTCCACTGGACATATATAAGTATTACCTGAGCGCCTGCCGGGGGTGGTAGACGTGCTTGCCGAGGGACACGACAGCCTCGTCCTCGCACACGCCCTGCTCGCTCTCTGATTCCAGTTAGTTGTCCCTCGACACCGCTTCCACTGGACATATATAAGTATTACCTGAGCGCCTGCCGGGGGTGGTAGACGTGCTTGCCGAGGGACACGACAGCCTCGTCCTCGCACACGCCCTGCTCGCTCTCTGATTTCAGTTAGTTGTCCCTCGACACCGCTTCCACTGGACATATATAAGTATTACCTGAGCGCCTGCCGGGGGTGGTAGACGTGCTTGCCGAGGGACACGACAGCCTCGTCCTCGCACACGCCCTGCTCGCTCTCTGATTCCAGTTTGTTGTCCCTCGACACCTCCACTGGACATATATAAGTATTACCTGAGCGCCTGCCGGGGGTGGTAGATGTGCTTGCCGAGGGACACGACAGCCTCGTCCTCGCACACGCCCTGCTCGCTCTCTGATTCCAGTTTGTTGTCCCTCGACACCTCCACTGGACATATATAAGTATTACCTGAGCGCCTGCCGGGGGTGGTAGACGTGCTTGCCGAGGGACACGACAGCCTCGTCCTCGCACACGCCCTGCTCGCTCTCTGATTCCAGTTAGTTGTCCCTCGACACCGCTTCCACTGGACATATATAAGTATTACCTGAGCGCCTGCCGGGGGTGGTAGACGTGCTTGCCGAGGGACACGACAGCCTCGTCCTCGCACACGCCCTGCTCGCTCTCTGATTCCAGTTTGTTGTCCCTCGACACCGCTTCCACTGGACATATATAAGTATTACCTGAGCGCCTGCCGGGGGTGGTAGACGTGCTTGCCGAGGGACACGACAGCCTCGTCCTCGCACACGCCCTGCTCGCTCTCTGATTCCAGTTAGTTGTCCCTCGACACCGCTTCCACTGGACATATATAAGTATTACCTGAGCGCCTGCCGGGGGTGGTAGACGTGCTTGCCGAGGGACACGACAGCCTCGTCCTCGCACACGCCCTGCTCGCTCTCTGATTCCAGTTTGATGTCCCATGAGACTGCTTCCACTGAAAATTAACGACGTATTCAATTTTAATGGGACGACGATGATGAAGATGATGTCCTGATCGATTTCGGCCACAGCAACTGTTTAACGCCGGGACTAAATTAATTATGAGAATGTAGCTTTTCCGTTCTGTGGTGCGCCCTTTGATGGCTCACATATCGTCGGGGATAGTGCATTACCGCGTAACTAACAAATTCAATTAGGGTCAATTTGAGTGTCAATTGTTTGATATTTGAACTCTATCTGTTTTGGTAGTTATGGCCTGTCCAACGGTCTAAGAGCCAAAAGCCATAAAGATAAGGTAATTAGTCATCGATTGTCACAAGAGCGTAAGTGATTACTTGCATTATACAAAGATCTGACTTCACTGTTTGTACTAAGGTTCAATATCTAATGACATCGCTACTATTGCAAGATTTACAAGTGCAATAAAAAAAACATTAGGTAGGGTAGGATTGTAACAATCGGAAATTTGTTAACCAGGGTCATGGTTTATAAAGTTACAATTTACAATTTTGCTGTTTGCCTCTCTTTCTAGCCAATAAGTGCGTGCGTTAGAGAGGCAAACAGCGAAATTGTAAAATGTAACTTTATGAAACGCGACCCTGTATTTCGTATTCAAATTCAATAGGTATTATGAAATATTTAGGTTTTAAGGACTTGTAGTCGAAAAAAAATCGACTTTCGTTATTGTCAGAAATATTTATTTATAAATTTTAAATAAAGTGCTAAATTAACTATTTCTGTTGCCAGCGGGGAGGCCTTTCAGCTCGGTTAAGCCAAACGCGAGAATCGCGAGATAATCGCGGGAAAACATAAATAGCCCGGTGAATAGATATTATTACGCGGGCGAAGCCGCGGGTAACTGCTAGTATCTTATAAAATAGTGATAAGACCAAAAGAGACCATCAATACTTAGCGGCTTGCTAAGTTACATGTTTATAAAAAAGGGGGTTAATTATTATCAAACCGCGATTAGAATGAGATTCGAAAGTACTGTTGACACAACAGTGTATAAGTCAATCTAGGATATCGTCGGGGATAGTGCAATACCGCGTATCTAACGCATGTCAATAAGATTCTTATTTATTACAAACATACTTCTATGGAATCTATTTTTTATCTGCATGTGTTAGTTACGCGGTATTGCACTATCCCCGACGATATATTCATAGTTTAAGTGCAGAGACTTACAGACAATAAATTAAGCCACTCAATTGAGTAGCATCATGTAGCTTTTGTTACATGTCATCACTCTTATTTTACATAGACATAGTCTATCGCAAAAATAAAAGCATGTGAGTGGTTAATCACTAACTATACTGAATTGTTTGTCCCTTTCACTCTTATCAATATGTCTATCCTCGTAAGTCCCATGGACTATAGACCTATCTGTAGGACTATACAGGGTGCTCGCGAGGAAACTGAAACATTTTAATGCTGAATTCCTGAGCATATTTAGAGTATTTAATGTTATATAAAATTTCCTGGATTCGGCTTGGTTCCAGAGATAAATAACCTTTTTTCGTAAAGTTTTTCGACGTAACTCGTCATAAAACTTCTTTTTGATTACAATGCTACCACAATGTGTTCTAATATTACCACACCTTTTGCCTGACGATCAAAAAATAGGAATAGACTTGACGAAAAAACTTGTCCCTAAAAATCATTTAAAAAAATAATTTTAACAAATTGTTGTTATAATAAAAAGTATTGTAAATGTTAAAAAGCATTCAAAAAGTATTAAAAAAAAATCGTTTTGTGCAATTTGACATAAGCTCTCATAATATTTTTTATTTTTATTTTATGTCTAGAATGCATAGTTAAAATCTTTCGGTTTCCTCGCGAGCACCCTGTATTATCAACGAACAAATTTAATTAATTAGTACAGATTGCATTTGTTTTGTTTTGTAAAATTTCCTGTCAAACTGAAATCAACTTTATTACCTGCCCAGGATAGGTAAAATTTTCAAAAACAATTTTTGGTAATTTCTCTTGTATAGCTGGTCCTTAGGAGACTATTATACCGACATACAAATTAGTACATTACGACACAGGTGCGAAAAACACTAAATTCGAAACGAGTGGCGATGTTATAAAACACGCCCGATAGGGAGTGTTTTAAATCGACATGAGTTACGAACTTCGTTTTTGCGCGTGTCTCGTACGTTTTTTAGTACAGATGGCCCTCCGAAGTTTTGAACCTGACGTAAAATGACCCACTTCTCGCACTAGAGCCTAAAAAAGGCACCATCTATACTAAAATAGTAGATTGTACAGCAAGGGCATAAAGTGACCCATTTTTAACCGAGGCAATTTTTTTTTTTCAATCTGTGATCAGAGTTTCAGTTGCTCGGTTTTCTGCCAAGTCAAACATTTTGGAGCATTTTTGAACGATAATCGATATCTATTTAATGTGATTTACTAAATTTAATGACAGAAAATAAATAATTATAATATTGTAGAATATATAGTGAAAACACAAATCAAATTATTTATTAACTAAATATTTTGATTTGTACTTTTTTAATTTTTCTCCAGTAGTCACACTACTTAATACTATATAAATTATAAATATTAGATGTCATATACCAAAGAAAAACGACCAAGATCACCTATGTCCGAGGTGGGGATCGAACCCACGTACTCAGCTTTCGCGGCTGATGCCTGTACCCCTCGGCCACTCGGTCTTAGCAACCACTGGTCAAATTTCTCGGGTATATGCAATCCCTTACAAGGCTAGGCGCCTTTGACCATTCTCTAAGGGCAAGCACTAACTACATGCCTGCACCTAACTAGGGATTGCATATACCCGAGAAATTTGACCAGTGGTTGCTAAGACCGAGTGGCCGAGGGGTACAGGCATCAGCCGCGAAAGCTGAGTACGTGGGTTCGATCCCCACCTCGGACATAGGTGATCTTGGTCGTTTTTCTTTGGTATATGACATCTAATATTTATAATTTATAATATTGTACTTAATATAAATAAAATAATATAACAAGTATTGTTAGCTACACAATTTTATTGCTCAATAAAATTGTGCAATGTTTTAACTGTTTGGCTGTTGGGACCGATTAACTTAGCCTTAGAAAAAAAATACTTTTATGCTCTAAACCATAAAATGCGATTTTATGTCGTCTACGCACGACATAAAGGTGCAGTTTTTGAGCATGAGAAGTGAAAAATATAATAACTCACTGTGCGTCGGTGCATCAAGGCTGCAACTTGCCCAGTGCGCAAGAGTGCGAATCGCGATCATATTCGCGTTGTATTCGCAGTTCGGGTTCGTTAGGACTCCTCGGAGCAATGGGATCAGTTCTGGAGACCGGCCGCAGTACGGACCTGAAACAACATTGCATTTTAGGGTCATTTGCAGAAAAAGTGTACCTTTTCATTTTTTTTGCGATCATGGACTGTAATACATCATTTTACTCGACATCGTGCGTACTTTTCAGTTATGAAACAAAAAAATGTCCCTAATATCACGAAAATAAGTATGTAAATTGAGATTACTCAGTTTAGTTACTCCCATACTAAATGTATGAAACGAAATGTAACGAAACTGATAAAAAAAATCTCAAGTTTGTTACAGAATTTTTCATACCTTTACTATGGGAGTAACTAAACTGAGAAATCTCAATTTTCATACTTATTTTCGTGACATTAAAAGGTACACTTTTTCTGCAAATGACCCTTTAATGCTGTTTAATGTGGAATTTAATCATGCTTATCCTTGTTAGGTCCAATATATATTGCAAAAAAATCCCTTTGAATTATAACTAACATGAGACTCAAACATATTTAAACATTGGAAGTACCCGCGACCAAGTCAGTATACGTCGAGCTTTGGTCGCGGGTACTCCATGAAGTGGATCCTCTAAATGGATCGAAACATGTCGAGCAAAACATAGTATACCTAAGTCACAGTAAATCAGTAAATATTTACTTAGTTTAGGTAGCCAGGTATTTTTGTGAATAATAATGGTACTAAAAAAATTCAGTCATGTATTACAGGTTACAGGATTTATGTTATTTTGTAAAGTTAGATTAAGTTAAATATATGCGATTATACTATATTAATTTTATTACCACTTTTTATGTCAAACTAGCATAAGTTTTTAAAGCCGTTAAAATTCAATAAGATTTCGGAGAAAATCTTACACAGATTTATGACAGATATTTTATAACAGTATATTAGCAAATTGGGAGTAATTTACCCCTTTATTCATCGTCTCCTAACCTAAGTTAACAAGGCGCTAAGTATTGTTTGTCACTTACAGTCTAATTGACATATTGATAAGACCGAAAGGGACAAACAATACTTAGGGGTTTGCTAAGTTAGCAGACGTTTATGAATAAGGGGGTAACTACACAAGACGCGGGTATCATCATCAGCCTATGTTAGTTCACTGCTGGACGTAGGCCTCTCCTATTAACTAAGCTTGTAGACGCATTAGGAGATAATTGCCCATAATCGCCACGCTGGGCAAGCGTAATGATGACGTTGCTGCCCATCGTCAATCTTTTATCAAAGAATAGTCAATAACTTCTATCCCTTAGTCGACTCTTACGACACCCGCAGGAGGAGTTGAGGCGGTGACAAATGTATTTTTACTGCCGTCACCACACGGCATACTGCGGTTCCGCGGTTATCCTCACATCGAAATGAAAGTAAATACTTTGCTGGCAGAATATCAAGTTCTTAGTGTCTCAATTGTAAGTTTCATCTTAGGCTACGAACAAATAAAACATGGAAGCAGCACGCCATACTAAATTGCCTTTCAAAAACGGTCCTGAATTTTAGTCGACAAGTATCACCCCCTGTTCAATGCATAACGGCAATGAATTTGAATGTCAACCTATAAAAACTTAAACCGCCATTTAAAAATAGTTGTGATTGGTCCATCAAAGTTTTGATTGGCGATATTCTATAAACATTTGTCAAAGATGTTGCGCAGAAATATGCGCGATGTCACGAAAAGCGCTATGTCCTGCCCATTTTGGCACAATTGAACAATTGGTTTTGGGGGTATTTTTGAGCTGGCGTTAGACATCCATGTTATATATGGTCACAGATCTTAGGGGAACCCGGGGAAAAATAGGCACCCGGGGTAAAATGAGCATCCCTTCCCTAATTAGCCGCCGTAGGCAGTAAACCTGGCCCCGGGTTCCCCTACGTAACTTTACGTTACGGAATAGTTACCCAAGAATATCCTCTTCTGGTCGTAGTCGTTAGCATGCAGGTTGTCCCAGATGACCGGAGGTCGTCGCAGCACGGCCGTAATCTCTTCTATACATTCCGTGGTCAGCGTCTTCGAAATTACTTTGGGACCTGTGGAAAACATTGAGGCGTGAAATAGATAGATAGATTTATTTATTTCACTAAATAAATTACAATATAAATTAGGTGTTACATTAATCTATATGAATTTAAATTAATATTATGATTTTAATATAAAAGAATACTTATTATGGTCTGTTTCGAAATCCGTGGAAAAATATATTAGATTAAAGGGTGATTCCCTGGAAGAGCATCTAAAAAGATCGATCTGAAAGTTTGCCTGTGGTCTAATTGCCGCGTCCTATACAAAATGTATGAAAGGGTCGTGGCAATTAGAGCCAACCGCAGATCAATTTTCAGAGAATGACCCTAAATTATCACTATCTTTTTCCCCAGACATGTAAAAGAATAGGACAGCTAGCCGGCGATGAAACAGGCCCTTAGAATAGAGTTTGTTAACCAAATAACACTTTGTAATATTTGTTGTCTGTTGTCTATAATTTGAGCTGTTGGCCATTAGCCCCATATAAATAAAAAATTTATGAAAAAAATATTTTTCCTAACTAGTGCGCAAAAACGAACTATGCGCACGCTTCGCGCGCGGTAATTTCTCTTTTTGACGCACTTCTCACACATCGGGACGCACACTCGGGCTCCAACTTTCACCCTCGGCGAAAAAAGTTAGGAAATGTACAATGGGGATGATGACTGTAGTTAAAATAAATTATTTAACATTATGCACCACATAATACACAAATAAATTAATACTAAGATGTAGATTGCAGTAATTTTTGTACAGAATTTCTATTTAATAAATTGAAAGGAACTTAAAAGAGTAGGTCATTTGGCAGTACTCAAACGTGACGTCACTTTTGAGTATTTCATATAGAATTCCATACTATTCCCTATTGGGGATCGTTTTGACAGTTCGAAAAAAGATGCTGATTTGACTTGCCAGTCATCATGCCTATTCTTCTTCCCAATGAGAAAATTTTGGGGCCTTAAATGGGTTCCTGAACTATTTTCGTAACGTCCTGTGTAATATTTATGGTAATTTCCAATAAATTTAGATACAGGATTTATAATATAATACTAGCAATATATTTTATCTGGAGTTTTTAGTTTTAGTTGTCATAAAAGACAACAATATTACATAAACGACGATAAAATGATCGCTTGACAAAGTTTTGTCACGTCACGTCTTGTGGAAGGTTTTCACTATAAACTTAGTCATGGAAATCGAGACGCTTGAAGGTCATTCGCACCTAACTCCTAACTGCACTCAATGCACGTAATATGACGCTATGAAATACGGGTTTTGACACGCATGATTTCAAAAATATTATTCCACTTTGGAAACTAACTTAGTGGATTTTAGTATTATAACTACCATGAGACTCAAACATATTTAATTATTTAGTAAAACACGTTGGGCTTTGGTCGCAGGTACTCCATGACGAGGATCCTCTAAAATATTCTTAAATGGATCAAAATATGTCCATTAATTATCGTATTAAATTATTAGTCACCCGTTTCGCTAAATATTTAAATTATTTAGTGGAAACAGAAAGACTTTACGACTAGGAAATGAGTATGAATATAATTAACGAATTATAAAAAAAATATCTCCATCTTTTTCGTTTTAATTATATTCATGTATTCGGCAGATTTTTTTCCATTTATATTCTTTGTTGCTGGGATATTCAAATACGAACATTAATTAATTCTGTACAAAATGCAGTAATGGAGATTAGATCAATGTGGGATGAGCAACAAAGTTTGATAAGCAGCATTTGATAGTTCACCATTCACCTATTAGAGTGGGAGTTGTACGCAATATTATATAGAGGGATTAGAGGGCGTCACTATAATTCCCACAAAGATCAAATTTGTTGCTACTTGCTATCAATCAATCAATCAATATATTTATTTACTAGAATACAACTGGACCAACCTGTCCACATGATGTCAATCTGTTGAGAGAGCTTAGTTCCCAAAGTGTTGAGGTACTCTGAACTGTTGACGGTTGGAACGGCCCTGGTCGAGCAGTACTGGGTCGGGCAGAGGAGGAAACGGGGGCAGCCGAGGTGTTGGTGTATCTCATTTGTTACGGATACCTGTTCAACAAAAACATTCTTATGTTTTCTTCACATTCAAATCAAATCAAACTATTTTTTAATCAAGTGAGCATATTAAAGTTGAATCGTCTGAAAATAGCAAGAAAAAAATAACTGGCCAAGTGCAAGTCGCACTCTAATTTATGTTCCTTGACCATAATCAATGCAGTATGTCTTGTTGCTGGTGACCTTACTCACTGGCATGGACACAATACTGTTGTCATCTCAAGCACATGATTGGTGCAACAGTATGACGCATGATAGATAGATTTCCCCTCTCACTATGTTCATATACATACATACAGTCAAATTGAGACCCTCCTCCTTTTTTTGAAAGAGGGATGAATAGTCTATGTCGTGCCCGATACCGTCGTTTTAATCATGATTTAGCTCTACTCCTTATATTATAGAAATGAGACAAACTTAAGTCATTTATAGAAGTTACAACATCTCCTATATACAAACTTACTTGTGCATGAGCAAAGCTCTGAAAGATCTGCTTGTCCGCCTCGCTCATCTCTGGCTCAATGTCGTCAAACAGCAGCGCGAAGCATGTGCAGCCAAATTGTGACACCTGAAACACATATTTTACTTACAGTTTCGAAGAACATTGACTTATATGTGCTACTTAAAATTAGAACACATTAAGTACAAAACTTTGTTTACAACTGTTATTTTTTATTTTGTTATTTACTTATTTCCTCAATGTTTAACTCTATGAGAAACACTAATTAAACTAATTCCCTTTGTATCTTCAATTTGTAGTAGGTACAACTAAAAAAGGTTCTTCTCTTTTTGTCTTCTGTCCTCTGTACATCAATTACTTATGCAATAAATCTCTAAAAATTAGCAGAGTTTTTGTAATATCAGAGAGGAAATAATTTTGCAATCAGCAGCAATAATGGGTAACTCAAGAATAGATATTGTATAACTCAAGACAACAACCTTTACACAAATACTTTACAACCTCATGCATTTAAGATTAGCATAAAGATTAAAGTTTCCATTTTGGTACTATAATTTATAGTAAATTATAGTACTCAGCAGCAAATATTGCTAAGCGCGCAAGGTGTTCAAACTGAACTTGACACAACCTTATTGCTAAGATTATAAGAGTATGTTAAGATCATTGTAGATCTTTGTGAACACCACACCACACTACCTCATGGCTGCCACATATTAAATTGTGTACCTGTTCAAGCTTCCTCTTCAAAGTGGTAATTTCCTTTTGGCTGCTGTAAGTGATGTCCAGCCCCGGAGACAGAGCGTAACAGAAGGTGATGCCCTGAGCCCTGGCTGCGGAGATCAATGAGGTCAAGTGTTCCGCCTCCTCCACAGTGTACAGTTCTCGCCAATAGGCCCGGTGCTTGTAGTCGTCTTTTGGAGCATAAACATACATGTCTAGTCCCCATTTTTTTTGTCTGGAAGAATTAGTAATATGTTTAAAGTCACAATATGTAGCATTACCCAGAATTGGCTAGTTTTGGTAAGAAGTAGAACTATACAAACATAAAAAATCCTTCCCATGGTTCTTAAAAGCCCTTACCTAAGGGGTTGTTTGTTTGCAATGGAAATCTCCAAGTTTTTAAATTTGTTAGCCCTTTGGTTGATAAAGTCACACCACTAAAGGCTCCAATAAATAATGAATAAAATAAATGAGTCAAAACAAAATGTGCTTAGGTTTTCTAATTAAAACTGTAGAACAATATTGAGTTGCAAATTATCTAAAAAGATGATTTGAGTCTGTTTCATATATAATAACTTTAAGTGTATGCCTTGTTAATAGACTTGATGGTTATTTTTTTACTTTAAAATATATATTTTAATAAAAATATGCTTAAAATTAGTATTCTAGTAGTTAAGTTTTTAAAACAAACATGTTATATCACACATGAGTTATTGAGGCATTGTAAACATTGAAGAAGCAACAATAATGATGGTTAATTGTTTACATTATGCTACTGTCAATTCCTAGTAATTGTAACTACATATCAATTACCGTAAATATTAAGAAAAACACTACTTACTTTTGAAAAAGATCTTTTCTCTGCTCCGTGGTCCATGGGCGACCGTAAAAGCCTGCAAATAGTTGAGGACAGGTCATTCACACCAATCTTAACTTAGTATTCCTAACATAGGTATAAAACTACGCATAGTCCACAAACCTTTAGAACCTAAAATCTAAATTTACCTTCAACAACTCCACATATGAAGTCTTTCCGGCTAGTATTTGCTTCATCTGGTGAACTTTCAGTCATTTTTACAGCGAAATCGGTAATTGAGCTCTCGAAGTAATGATCGTTATGGTGGAAAGTTTAAGGACACCAGCGTCGGTGGAAAACTACGTCTTATTATGACTCAAAATAAACAGCTAGCAGGGGCAGTAACTGTATAATGAATCTTTATATTTTGGAGCCCCGGTTGTCCCGTTTCAGGCGTAAATCATTGAACTACTTTGTTCCATAAATGGAAATAATAGGAACGGAGAACGGAGAAATATGATGTGTCAAAATCTAAAAGGCGTTTTAATATGCACAGACCGGTTGTTAAGAATCAGCTGCTAAAATATAGTAATTTAATGAACGAGAAAGCTTTCCATTACATCATTGCAAGTAAATATTTCAACAAAGAGCATTTATTTTAATTAAAATTTTGGTGGACGAGCTGGTTCAATTTGAATACCTTTTCTTTTTATTTTATTTTATTCAGTAAATGAGGCACTATAAAGAACCTAAAACTTCGTTTAGTTACACTGAAAACAGCGAAATATATTTTTATTTTCTAATTCATAACTCTTAACAAATAATAAAACTAATATGATTGAGTAATATTTAAACAAGTAAAACAGTTAATAAAGTTTCTTTCATGTTTTCTAAACGTTCGTATATTTTCTTACTAGGAACAGCGGTAAGCGTCTTACTGGCAACACTGTTTTCTAAAGGCGCCATTTTCAATTTAATTTAATGTCAGGAAAAAAAAAGGGCGGGAAATTTGAGCTCGACAGGCGGAAATTTTCAAAATATTTTCTGTAAAATTATCATTAGCAGCCCTTTCTGACGGAATAGTTTTAAAACTAATCAATTCATAGATTTAAATTAAAACGAGATGGGTTCAGATAGTGGCGGGCAAGGCCCCTGCCGCCCAAACGGAAATCAAAAAACTGGTGAGCAATCTCCACCATCTAAAATGGGCGGGCAAGTTTTTATTGCTAACAAAAAGAGGACTGTTTAAAGACTACACTCATATTTACACAGAGGATAACAAAAAAGATTATCCGATATTGTTGTCAATGAGTACACCAAACACCAGAAATCGATATAATGAAGTCAACAGTGGTGCTAAAAATGTGCCTAGGTTTAAGCTATGTTAAACCTATTGGCAATTTTATGCTTAAAGTTTTTCTTCAATAACAAGAAAGATGCCAACAACTTTTTACTGAATACCCAGTTACTTGAGTCGAATAATTGGCAAGCGAAAATCCCGTACGACCATTTAGAATGTTTGGGTATTGTCAAAGTGCCAACTGAAATTTCTGAAGAAGAATTACTGACAAAATCTACAATGCACTTCGGAAATCATAGGTGTTTAAACGTTTCATGAGGAAAAATATGGGCTGATGGTTCTTCTTCGCCAAACACCTACAGTACTTCTCACATTCCTTGGTTCGGTGCGTCCCGACCATGCCACTTATGATTATATATGGTTTGATGTGAAAGAGTATGTAAAAACCAATTCGGCAGTGTTTCGTTTGCTACAAATTTTGGACACAGTCGCGGGCTCCTGTCGTAGTTCTCAGGTGTGTTCAATTTGTGGTGCTGGACATTTTCTTTAAGGAGTGCACGGACAAGAACAATGTAAAGTGTAGCAAACTGCAGTGGCCCCTCATATGGCTTGTGAGCAATGTCTGTCCCACTCAAGGCTGCTAAAAATCAAGAAATTAAGGGACAAAAATCAATGGGCAAGACAACATATGCTTCAGTGACAGCCAAACCTGTAGTAACAGCATCAAAACACAAAAGCCCTCGGCCTAATAAGCAGGGTCCTCAACTGAGAGCTCTGTTTTACAGAATTAATTAATTCTGATGATTAATGAACATTTTCACTAAAACTTTATTTGACATGTTGAAAAACTAAACAATTAACAAACTGATGTTGCCATATGCAGTAAAATGAATAAAAAGAATCTCTAATTAACAATCTATCTGGTCAACATTAATGGATACTGATGTTAATATTAAGAAACCTTAATATCTTTCATTGGAATTCACGCAGCATTATCCCAAAAATTAGATCAATTAAAACACCTTATTTCTTGCATTAACATTGATATAATATTATTAAATGAAACTTGGTTGGTCCCATCCAAGCCTCTCAAGTTACCAGGATACCAGAGTTGGGCGTAATCAATTCCTTTTGGAATTAATTACAGGATTACATTCCAGTAATGACGATTCCTCAGTAATGAATTACTTATATAATAAAAAATTACTGTAATGCTGTACTATGGTTTACGCCTGTAATCCATTCCTTTGGGATCGGTATTGTAATCAGCTACTGTAATATTGAATCCA
>JALPQI010008205.1:0-47066 GCA_025490895.1 Thaumatotibia leucotreta
CAATTCATAACGACCGTCGCGTCTTGCTAGACACGCGCATTGAAGTTGGTCGTTCCGTTCCACGCAGCTAGATTATGGCTCGGCTACAATAGTGAATAGTACAGATACCTCATAATGCAGTTTGCCTCTGTTGAAAGCCCGCCACACTTCCCTGGATCGGATTTTCCCCGATAATCGTGACAAAAGAACTTTGCCGCGGACTCGCGTGCGGTTTTCTATGGAGCGACGCATGCGGTCTCTATTCATATCGCAACGGATGGAAAAGTTATCGCTTGACGTTGTTTATTCGATCACAAAGGGTAAAAGACAAACGTAAACAGTGCGGATGCTTGAATTCTTTTCGATATATCATAAAGATTTACCTACAACAAAAGTATCGATTCGTAAAAATAACTATTAGTGAAGTTGTAACGATTAGGATAATCATGTCGGTTATTGATGACACCCGCGAACACAGAGTGAACGTAGATAAAATACGAGTATCTCAATGCTCCAGTACTAAGCAAGATACGTAACTCTGCATATACAGGATGGCCCATTCAAATCGGTCAGTATGGGAAAGTCTGAAACTATAGTAAGACATACGAAGATTTAGGTATTCTTAGGAACCATGTCACCGATTTTGATAAAAAGAAAAACTGCATTCATACATTTGAAAAAAAACACTGTACCCAGCTAGGGAATCGAACCCGGTTGTTTTGAAAAAATAAACTTACAGTTTTTCTATACAGATATCGTTTGTGTAGGTCTTAAGCAGTAAATGTCTCTAAGAAACATGATGTCTAAAATGCATGGAATTCATTGTTTTCACGTACTTAAGTTTATTTTACTAAGTGTTTGTTGTGTAAATCTTAGGAATTGTTTTTTTTACAAATTATCAACGCAGTTTCCCTTATTATTAAAATCGATGACATGGTTCCTGAGAACAGATCTTCGAAGTCTTATAGTTGTAGATTTTCCAATACTGACCGATTTGAATGGGCCACCCTCTATATACTTTATTACAATACCTACAAACTGCATTTTGATCGTATTTGCAATACTTCAATTGTATCTAATAATGAAATAGGTATATAAAACATTTAATCTTTAACATCTTCCGCGTCAAAGACATCAAAAATCTCCACTCGCTATTTTTAACTCCTCCGTATCAGCGGAGCACAAAGAGGGCACAAAGTTGCCAGCATAAAGGGCCCGCACGAGGTGACCAGTGAATACGTGCGCTCGAGCGGCAGGACTGCAGTACCCCATTGTCATGCCGAAACCATTACACATTAGGAAACTACGGCTAGACCGCCTTTGAATGAGAATAAAGTTGTATGTAACGCGGTTATTATTAAGCCAGGATTTTGAATTGAATGCTTAGCGGGTAAAGTTTGAAAATGCTTGGGGTTTAAAGCGATGTTCAGTGGTTAAATCAATTTTATGAGTACTATATAATTGTAATCTAGTGCACGTCGCATCCATGATTGGAAATAGTATATATGTAGAAGAAGTCATTGGCTAGGTATTAGGTATATTTTAGCTCTTCATTATTATATGTATATATTATCTTGTTTTGGCTAATGGTAATTATCAAATAGTTGACAAGCAAGTCGCAATCCTGCTCAATGTCGAGCGTTTCCGTGAAGGGTCTTGAAGTCAAATATTTTGATGCCTACTTATTTGTATTTTAAGTGACCGCTACGTCGAGTTTTCTGGTTGTATATAAGAATACTGAAATTATTAGACCTTACGAAACCCTTAAAATAAATTCAACTTAACTATAGCTATATTAGCTACTTTCTGAATATAACGAGTACGAGTATAATACATACAACACGCTCGTACTCGCGTATTGAAGGATAGAAAGTAACTTAAGTAAGTAAGTCCGCGTTAAAACGCGGCGGCAGCTCATGGTACGGCTACTGGCCTCCAAACGTCATCCATGTGCCTTCGAGCATATACAAAGTCGAAAATATTCAACGCTTGGAGCGTAATAAACACCCAGCACCAGTTGGCACAGGTGTATAAGTATATCCAAGACAGCACTGTGCGAGTTAAAGAGGCTACTGACTGCACTACAAGGGTCGGAAGCTTTCGAAATGAAGTGCAGAGCAAACACTCAATTTGCGTTGGACACATTTTTAGGGGACAAACAAGGGACGTATCCGGTTCCACATTTTTGTAACATTTTCCTGCTTGACAATAGAAAAGGTAGAGTTTCTAATACAATGCAGGGATAAAATCATAACTCTGTTCAGGGGTGGTTATCATGTTTCTAGATACTTGAGCTTAATGTACTGCTTTCTTATATATTGCGTAAGTAAACCGTTGAGCTAAATATTTTAACATGCATTAAATATGTGCATTATCGTTGCCTGCGAGGTTTTGGGACTCGGAATAGGCCCCCTTATTCCAAGAAAAGAAAGAAGGTTGTTGGAAGTTTCAGAAGCGTCGATAAAATTTACAAATTACCTGAAATTCTACTGGGTGCTACTACAATTACTTAGGTACTACTTCTACCAACCTAAATGATTTCCAAACAAAAAAAAAAAACATTTACTTAAGGTGGCAAAAATAATGTAACCTTTTGTATAAACAAAACGATATTATACCAACTTGTACGTATAACGTTTGTATAGTTATGTGCTTCAATTTTACTAAGGATTCATTATTTACAACGAAGTACCTATTATCGCCTTCGCCACTGGGGTTCTGGCCATCTGACCACACTATAGGTACTTAAATGTCAAGTATAGGTGTGACTGGAATGTTTTTGTAATTTACAACTGTATTTTGGTTTCTTCAAATAAACCCACTCGTTAGAGATCAATAAATTAGGTGTAAATCATCAAGTTATGCGGCGTAGAAGATTAATGCGTTTGGGAAACAATTATAGCCGTGTCGACAGGACGATTCGTTGACCCGATATCGCGAGATAAGGGTTCGATTGACAATACGACATAACAATGTAGCTGATACTAATACGGGTTGAGATGTTATATGTGTTGAACTGTTGAGCAAGTTGTATACAGGGTTGATGTTTCGTAGATAAAGATAAGTAAAACAATAATATCTTGCCGATTAGTTACCTATTGTCAGATGTCAAACATATAATTATTTTCAATTATTGGAATATGTATCCAGTTTGCCTGCGATATTTATGTAAGATGAAATTATTTTTCTATATTTTATTCAACCACTTTGTCGGTGTGTTTAATATAGATACTATTCTACTACGATTTCATAGAAAATACTGTATACACGCTGATTTTTAAGTAAGTATTTGCACTTATAGTATAAATATATGAATATAACTATGAATACTTATATCCTGATTGAGTTATACACCGTTGTAAATAGTCATTTCGAATCCCATTCTGATCGCGGTTTGATAATACATATTTGAAAACCTTCTTTAAAATAAGTCCGTTTGCAGTATTTTCTATGAAAAATTATACCTGACCCGTATTATTTGACCAGGAGTGTAAACGAAATTACAATTGCTGCTGCGGACAACAGACAGACGGACACCGCGAAACTATAAAGGACATAAGGGTTCCTAGTTTACTACGGAACCTTAAAAAAGGAACTCATTTCCAAAATAGCAGTGCCTCAAGTTACGGGCAAGTTCATGCAACAGTAATGTCGTCTAATGAGCCCGCGCGACACAATGACTGCTAATTCCCGATCCATGTTACCCCATTGTTCGCGTGTTGACAGATTTTCCTATTCTCCACCGAACAATGCTTATGTATTAATAATTTGACATTATGTGTATTTACGTAGATTTGCTAGGGTATTATAGTAGTTCAGTTAGAAGCAGCCGAGTGGTTTAAGCGTGTAAAGGTCGTTGGTTTGATTCTTTGGTCGTGAGCTTTTCGATTCTTGAGCGAGAATCTTTAGATTTTTATTTGATTAAAAATCTGAATCGAGTAAAGCAAGACCTTAATAGGTTTATATACTTTTTACGCACCGACTAATTACAGACTTGGCCATAAACAAAATGTCAAAGACAACGATAATTATATTTACACCGTGTGTTACTGGTTATTCGGACGCTACTGGTCCAAGAGTTCCGTTAACGCACGTGTGTCAATGAGACGTATGACGGGATATTGAGCAGGGTAGTAGTCCTCAGGCGCGGATCCAGGATTTAGTTTGACTTGACTTTGATCCAATCTACAAATAAAGTACCTAATAATAGTAATAATAATTGGAACCTAATAGAGGTGACAGCAGGCTGTTAAGTACCTACAGTAGCTGTCGGGTATGGTGCCGATCCCATGAGTTGGCTGCAGGAACAAATGTTTGTGTAAATGACTTAAGGTATATTCAGACCAAACGAGCATTCGCTATTCGAACCCCCTACTTTACGAAATTCGATCGTTACACAAAACCTGATTCGTTGATTTCGTAGAGTGGGGGATAGAATAGCGAATGCTCGTTTGGTCTGAATGCACTTTTACAATGCATGGAGCCGTGCGTGTTCGTGTTCTGTACGTAAATATAGTTCTTCTTTCTATTTAAAAGCTCACGTCGATGGAGCAATTCCCATTTGTCTCTATTTTGGGCTTTCTTAAATTCGTGATATATGGATATAAACATTTACCGTTTCTTTTAGTTGATCCATACAAGTTTTTCCGGGTTCCCCTCTCTTTCTCTTTCTTTCAAGTTTCCCAGTTAAAATGGCCTTGATATTATTGATATCAACCTCGTCACATAAGAAGAAGAAGTTTTAGACAAAGTCTGCGAAAGTAGGCCTTTGTTAACTTTTCGCAAACCGTGACTTCGAATCTATTGACATACATGGATAAACAAATCTATGAGGTTATTATCTTATTATAAATGCGCAAGTAATTTACCTTTCATTTTGTTACTCGTACAATACATGAACTTGTTTCAAGTTGTTACAAAGGTGAAATGAGCAGCTCGTCACCCAGACAAGTCTATTGTGTCGGAGACAAATAATACAGCAACTGTGTCCTCTCATGAACCATCGGCTTTCTATTAAATGACTACATCATTTGTTTTCATACAACGTTGGCTGAAATTGTGATCCATCAACAGTTGAATAGCAGCACTGAATAGTTGGTAGGTAGATACGTGACCAGCCTGATAAGAGCTTTTGAAGTTCCCCTGAAAACTCCTTTAACACCCTCTCTCTTTGAAAATGGGAGGGGGGAAAGGGTCTAAGTATATTGGTAGTGTGGACTATTGTTGTTGCGTCGTATTTGAGTGCGAATTGTCACAGGCAGAGTCGGGCGATTTCATCAATCGCTTATTATTCAACTCCTAACAAATGAATGATGAGTCATTTGCATTTATAGTTTTCTACAGAACTGGAGATTGGCGGCGTGCTTTGTTGGATTTTCATTCACATAATCCAGCAGACTCACTTACTTGAGTGAGTCGATAGTAAATAAATAATAAGTAGTTCCCACATTGAATTAAATAATATATTACTCTCTACTACTTTTTATTTTATTATTTAAGAGATAAAACAGAGGATCTGACACACTAACTTCATCAGAAATATTTTTAGATTACTTAATTTATAAAAAAATATTGTGACAAATTATGATTTCCAATTCGATGTATTCCGCTACCATCTTCCTAAGGAGAAATAAAGAATAGCTTACATACCTACTTTAGCTAATATGTTTTGAAATAAAAACGAAATATCGGTCATCTGGGCCCGATCCTGGCACGGTTTCATATGAGGTATTATTACCTAGAGGATATATCTTCGGTCTAC
This sequence comes from Thaumatotibia leucotreta, assembly GCA_025490895.1. Taxonomy (NCBI): domain Eukaryota; kingdom Metazoa; phylum Arthropoda; class Insecta; order Lepidoptera; family Tortricidae; genus Thaumatotibia; species Thaumatotibia leucotreta. The sequence continues at coordinate 5,741 of JALPQI010008205.1, forward strand.
ATTGGGTAAATGGTCGTGAAGGGACAAAAAGCTTGTCTCGTCAAGAATCAACAGCACGCGACACAATTTTACTCCCCTATCAAAAGAAATCGATGTTTTCATTAGATTCGGCAGTTTGGCTGAGCACAGTGGCTGATATCGAACTCGCATTGTCGAGGTGACATCTGAAAGCATTGTACCAGTACAATCGCGCCATTACCGCCTCCAGTCGACGCCATTGTGACAGTGTTGCCATATCGCTATCAAGATCAAGCGCCATCTATTGTCCGACTCCGGAGACTATTGTGAAAAAATGTTTTTTATTTCGGCGCGGGTTAGATAGTTTTGTTATGTACAAAAGAGTTAGAGTAAATTTGTTTCGTCAATTCTAATATGTACAAGTTAAAAATGTATCCCGAGGCAAGGTATAATGGATGCAAACTGCAGAAAAGTACTTGTCATAATTTGGCTAGTACAGGCATTTCATCAGCAAAAAAGAATAGATTATGTTTCATTCGTGACAAACTAAAAAAAAAACCGGCCAAGAGCATGTTGGGCCCTGCTCAGTGTAGGGTTCCGTAGTTATTCAAAAACGGCTAGGCTGACTATGTTCAAAATAGTTTTATTTTAAAGTATTCTATGAGCCCACTATTTATGATATTTTTCATATTTTTTGGGGTCACATTTTTTTTCTTCTGGAGCGATTATCTCCAAAAATATTGACTTTCAAGAACCTTATTCTTTTTAAGAGACCTATTCAATAATACTAATACCCCACACTATAGGATTACCGCAAATAAAAGAAATCATCCCCACTTCACCAGTTGGGGATGCAACCGAAAAAAATTTTTTTTTCTACTTTTTATTCTACCAATTTGTTGGCATGATTATTATGTGTACCTGTACCAAATTGCAGATTTATAGTATTAACGGCCACTGAGCTATGCTGCGGACAGACGGACATGGCGAAACTATAAGGGTTCCGTTTTTGCCGTTATGGCTACGGAACCCTAAAAAATCAAGTACACAATAAATGAGAAACGAAACACAATAATTAAGAGTCAATACACAAATTGCTTGTGAGAGCATAAAAGTCTACATACATATTTTAAATTAAATTAGATCTTATTCTCGTACGCTTATTTTTAATATGTTAATGAACTTTAAACTCATCAAAGTATTACTGAACATTCAATCAATATTTTAACTAATTACAGACACGAAAATCTAAAATACACTACAATAAAATCAAAAGTGATATCCAGTCTACGATATCTAACAGATTCGCCTCTCGTAGCATTATGTACGTAGCACGGTCTACGAGTACGAAGTGCTACAATCAAGGTCGATGACCTCTCCGTAACAGAAGCCTAATGTGCGGTATCACGACATCGTAAAACAATTAGGTACACGAAGGTAATTCTATGTAATGTATCATTTTGTCATGTATTTTTAAATTATAAACAGTCGGCGTTAGTCGAAAAGGAACGCTGTGTTTTCTGCTAAATCTGATAAATCGCCTTTGACTTCCTACAACGGAATAGGAAAGATAACTAAAGTTAAAATATAATTTTTAGTACAGATGGTGTACTTTTTAGGCTCTAGTGCGAGAAGTGGGTCATTTTACGTCAAGTCCAAAACTTCGGAGGGCCATCTGTACTAAAAAACGTCGTACGAGACACGTGCAAAAAAGAAATTCGTAACTCGTGTTGATTTAAAACACTCCCTATCGGTCGTGTTTTAAAACATCGCCACTCGTTTCGAATTTCATATTTTTCGCACTTGTGTCGTAATGTACTTACTATACTATGCTGGAACTTGCAGAAACGTGCTGTGTTTATCCTTTTTCTCAAGATATGTAATTATGAAATAAAATCATCAAAACGTTATTTAATTTGTAGAGTTTGAATTAGGAATGGGCTAAGATTTTAAATTCATTCAAATACTAAAAAAAAAATCTGCCCAAAAATGTATTTCGCTGGATAAGCTTGTGGAAAAACGTGACTAAAATTAAATTAAATTGTGAAATAAATCAAACTAATTTATTGAATATTTTAATTTGCGTGTTTACGAAGTCACACTAAACTATAAATTATGAATATAAGATGTCATATCATATACCAAAGAAAAAAAACCTAGTATACGTTCAAAGAGAGCATCGAACATCGAACGCATGTGCTCAGCGTTCGCGGCTAATGCCTTCACCCCTAGTCCACTAATACGTAATAACATCTGATATTCACAAGTGCTTTACGGTAAAGGAAAACATCGTGAGGAAATCTGCATACACCTGCGAAGAAATTCAAGGGTGCGTGTGAAGTCCCCAACAAGTACTGGGCCAGCGTTGGGACCATGCAAAATAGGCACGTTTGATGTCGAGGTGCGGCAAAAATGGCCAGAATACAACAACAACAACAATTAGCCTTATAACTAAAAATCCAGTTAACAAGCTAAATCAGCACCGGCCAGCCCGGTCAAAGATGACTTCGCGACATTGCCAACCCGGTCAAGCCTTTGTTCCATCTCACAATGACTGGTTAATGAGATCTGATCCATCCATAGATTGGACAAAAGGTCCTGCCCACCCTTATTTTATTAATTAATTCGTTACAATAGAGCCGAACCTGTGCTTTGTGCAACTATCCTATTGTTAGCATCTATCTATCGTCACTAGCCCGTTATGCAAAATGGTAGACAATAGACCGGTCTAGTATTAACAGGAGTTTGGTAAAAAGGAACTTTCAATTTATCTTCTAGTACTTAATAAATAAGACCATAATAGTACATTACTACCGAGGCCGGGAAGTGACTGGTCGCCGGCCGAGCGAAGCGAGGCCGGATAGTATTCGGACGGCAACCCGTCTCTTCATGGCCGAGGTATGTATAATGCTTTTCTCAAACATGCAATGAAATGAAACAAAAAAATGTATCTTCTTTCTAAGAAATTATAAGTCAACTACATAACTAAGTCTTTGAAACACAACAAAAGTCAAATACGACACCGACACCTCATTTTTTTTTTAAGATTGACCTGTTTGAAAGTTGCAAATTTTTAATTTAAAAAAGCGGTATTAGACGACGCGGTCGGTTGGGTCCAATTAATCGCATGCAGTGATCGGGGCCGACGGATCGCGCCGTTTAATACCGCTTTTTAAATATAATTTTGAGTAGTTATTGTACATTTATTTTAAATGATATAATTTAAATACCTAATTATAACTGCAAAAATTTGCCAATCATTTTTTTTATACTAATATTACTTACAGATAATTATTGGCTAAAAGCCAAGATGCTAGGTCACAACCCTATGTCAAATGAAAATTAAAAAAGAGGTACTTGCCGGCCTAGGCCGGCAACGAGGTACTTCCCGGCCACTTTTTAGGCACGTAACTACTACATTTCATTGCATGTTTGAGAAAAAATATATTACGGGCTGGTACCATTAACAGATCTATACATGTATATATTTAATAGTACATTGTGCATCAAGGGAGGTAAGACTCAGGTAAGTACGGAATCACTAACGAGAGTGTTAGAAGCCCGACGCCGTTAGGCGGAGGGCTTTTATGATTCGAGTTAGTATTCCGCTTACCGACCATGATGCATACAATGTTTTTCATCACACTTGCCAACCTAAAAATAAGTTTTAAGACAATATTATTAAATGACGTATTGACATTTCTATTACTCCTTAGGGAATTTAACTTTTCTATTACTCCCGCTACGCGCGCAAGCAATAGCGCGCTTAGACAGCAAGTGTGATGGAACCGATGGAAATATACAAACATGACTGAGACGAAATATTTTTTTCCCCTCACTAGCTCGTAAAGTGCTCGTTTATCCTTTAATACGAACGTGTAAAAACGCATATTATTCACTTGTGTGGCAAAGTAATGACCTTGGTTTTGGAATAACAAAACGTAAAATGCTCATGGAAATTGTTCCATATTAATGATAATTAAATAATTTGTTTGAGAATTTAGTGTAAAATACAAACCTTTATATAATATGATGATTTTAACATATAAATCCTAAAATTCCATACATAGCAATTGTTTTATTGAATGATGATAAGATGACTAGATGCAATCACAAAACGCAGAAAATGTCAACGTCAACATTGTCAAAGAATATTATAGGTTATAATCTTTATTTACAGACTCGAACACGCATAAAAATAGTAAACTAAACAACTTTCAGGGTGTTCTGTTATAATTTTGTAAAAATAATGAATGTGAATGATTTAATAATGCATTGGCGTTGGTGTGCAACTACAGGAATGTGTTAAAATCGTGCTGCGTTTACTTTTTCGTGCTAAGTTTACTGCGACAAAATCTTGCATTAAATACATGATGCATTTGGAAAATTATTATCACTAACCCGATGATGATTGTAATGTGAACAAATAATTACCTTTTTCGAGTTTCCTCGCTATAGTGAGGGGAAAAGTTTTGTGTTACACACGGGTGCAAATGTATTTTACTTCTCGTATGTTAAAACACTCGCTGCGCTCAGGATTCTATTTTAGAACCACTCGCTTCGCTCGTGGTTCAACTATAGAATCCTTTCGCTTGCTCGTGTTTCAATTTCATACTCGCGGGTAAAATACAACTTTGCACCCTTGTATAACAAATAACTATTTATATTCTACAACTTTTACGACGATAAAACTTAAATTACTTAAATTAAAGTGACTATGAGCAAGACTTTGAGACTTTATTGAGCAGTGCATCATCATCATCATCATCATCATCATATCAGCCGAAAGACGTCCACTGCTGAACATAGGCCTCCCCCAAAGACTGCCACAATGACCGGTCCTGCGCCACCCGCAACCAGCGGACTCCTGCGACCTTCACCAGGTCATCAGTCCACCTTGTACCCACGCTACGCCTTCCGGTACGTGGCCTCAAGAACCTTCCCGCCCCAACGGCCATCGGTTCTACGCGCAAAGTGCCCCGCCCACTGCCACTTCAGTTTAGCGATTCGGAGAGCTATTTCGGTTACTTTGGTTCTGCTGCGGATGGTCTCATTTTTAATCCGATCACGCAGAGAGACTCCTAGCATAGCCCTCTCCATTGTCCTTTGGGTGACTTTGAGCCTTCTTATGAGGCCCATTGTAAGAAGTATTATTATTTTATTACAATGTATTCATACAAATAACGAATCTCTAACAGTTTTATTTCTTACGACACCCGACATTCTTTAAGGCTGTAAGTCGGCATACAAAATGTATGGGAGCGTTTTAACTTAGTATTTAATTTTAATAATAATTCATCTATTTAGAAAATTTATATAATGTAATTTTACTCGCTGGGTAACGTTCTTGCGGTATCAGTTAAAATTTTTCTGATATATCTCATATTTACGGAATTATGGCCTGTAAACACTTATCGATTACACCCTGTATATATTTTTTAAATTTATATAAATAACAATCTTCGTATACTTACCTAACTTTTTTGTTAATTAAGGAAGAGCAGTGTTGCTCAACATACCTAGTCATTTTTGCTTACTGGGTAGCACCATACCATTGTTTATAAAGCTTTGTATATTTCACGAATATAAATAATTACAAAAAAAAATATAATAATCATTGTACAAATTTTCTTTAATTATAGTGGCATGGACGTTTGAAAATTTAAGCCTCAACCCAATAGCGGCTAACACAATTAATGAAAGCTCGCGGTGGACAGGAGGGTCCTTTGTCCACTTTATTCATATGCTAACTCCAACCAACTCCTATTTTAGCGGAGAGCACTTCATTGTGCTCGAAAAACAATAGAGAAATTGCACGACATGTCTGCCGTTGCGGCTGTTCAAACGAGTTTTTATGTTAAGCATATATTAATTATTGATAATTTGGATATCTATGAGGACAATAGGTTAGACAGGAAGGAAATGATTCACGACAGAAATAGATGGACCGCATGCCAATTGCAGAGTTGGAAAATTTTTGAGAAAAAGCAACGCATTTAAGGTCATGACATGAAACATGCTTACATTAATTTAGTGGTAAATCTACAAAAACAATATAAATACTGTTTACTGTTATAGTTATCATGTAATTGTATTTGGTTGTATCTTTCGAACTCCTTTATTTATTTCTGTCATTCAAAAAGTAAAAGGCACCAATAAACGGCAATAGTGTATCGTATGATACGTGATCAATTAATAATAAAGTCTGATACAGTGGATGCAGGTGCGTCTACAGAAACGTCGTGAAAGCGACAATACCAATACTGCTGAAGTTACTTTTATTTTATTAGCGTAGCGTTACCTAACGTAAGCGACTAAAAGTAAATATTTTCATGGGGTGCTCAACTATGTCCCGCTTTTACTGTTCATTAAAATAGGTGTCGAACCGTATCTTCAACGGTACGGCCAAAAAAGGTAACTAATCGAAAAACTGGTTGCTGATTTAGGAAACTCTCTCGTTTATGCCTCAAAACATCCCAAACATCCCCTTTCAATGCAGGATAGTGCCGCTAAATCCGCAGAGCCATAATCAAAACATACAAGAACTGAATTAAATCATACTCCATCCGAGCCCGCTGCACAGCACGCCTGAAGAATCCCGAATGGCCACGGAACTCCGAACGGCTCTGAACGCACGAGTCGTATCAAAATTCAATCTTTTACTGCTACAATCACAATATTAAAATTGAATTCTGTCGGTTATGATATTACTTGCTTTCCTTTGATGCCGGTGCAGGGTTATGAAATGAAAATTTCATTTTTGACCGCAGTTTTGATCTGCAGCAATTGCCTAATTTATTTTAATACGTTGCAGTTTGCAGTGCATTAAAAATATTACCGTCTTGGCTGAAGCATGAAGATTAATTATGGAACATAAACATGTATTTTACTTTGACTTGGACTTTACAGCAATAGAAGACAGTCACATTTAATTATTCCTTTAGCGCTTAATTAAAAATAATAAAGAAACCAGTACTTGTTCTTACAATTTCGAAAAAATTATATGATATAAACTTTCCTCAAATTATCGTTGAGCTCAAGCGAATAGTTCTGGATCATATTTAAACTGCGGTTATTAATTAGAAACAAAATAAAATATCTTGACGTGTACAGTTCTAATTAATGTATTAATTTTAATGATAAATATAGGTAGTTTGAACATAATGTATTTCTGAACATAATTTGCATGTCGGATGACGACAGGATACCTGCTTCCGAAACCGTGTTGTACCTACTATCTGTACTTGTATATCTGTGTGTCCTTAGCAAATAAAATATCTTTATCTTTATCTTTATCAGTCTATAAATATTCGTACACTTCGGAGCTTATTACTAGAGGAAGAAGGTTTAAATTTTAATGAATACAGGTGTCAACATATTTATGTAGGCGATCATACAATTGTTAATCGGTGTGCAGAAAAGGGTGGTGTTTTGCCAAGTTAATGAATGCCACGTGGCTTTACGCCCCACTATAATACACCGTCACTGTAGAAATAATAGATCTACATTGTATTGCCCCATTCCTTTGGTTACTAACACCCCATATCTCATATCCATCAACGCGAAAGATCAAACGCTTTCTACCCTTAAAACCGAATACTTGTGTGTTCAAGGTTTGGATTCGCTTATCCATTACGCTTGGGCTCATCTCAATCAAAAATGCCTTTTAAGCAGTCACTGGACAAATGAGGACATCGTCAGACGATGTGGATTTTTGTAAATAACTCCTTGAGATCCTTGAGTTTCAAGGGTTCAGACTTATTTGAGTTATTGGTTTTCTTTTAATAGGCATAAAACCCTTAAGGTACATATGTTACAGTAGTAATTAATGGCGAATTCGAATTCATATGAGTTTTTCTTTACAGGAGGGAAAGCTGAAGATACAAAGTAGGTAAGTACTCGAAATCGCCGCCAAACCAGTTCATGCCGCTGCGACAGATTTTCAGCCTAAAACTTGTTGTTTTCAGTACCTAATGTTACATGCGGATATTTTATACATTATTACGGCTTAATTGCGTACCTATCTACGCTCACGTGCATAATGTCATGTTCAAAACGTTCGAATAATACAGGTAAGCTTCGAATAATATACCTACTCGAAAACTAATACCTAAGAATATCTAAGTGCAAACTCAGAAAATGGATGGAGAATGCGAGGTGAATGTGATATTACATTTCCTTAATGAAAGTTAATCCCCAGGGACATCATCATCATCATCATCATCATCATATCAGCCGAAAGACGTCCACTGCTGAACATAGGCCTCCCCCAAAGATTGCCACAATGACCGGTCCTGCGCCACCCGCATCCGGGACATGCTGATGCATTACAAATATTACGTACAATATTCTTCTATTAACATTCAACAGTTTCTAAGCAACAACGAATGAGCGAGGGGGATATAAGAGTTTTACTAATGAAGTTAGATAGTAGATTTTCAGTTATTCGACATGTCAAAAAATAAAAGAGCCTAGTTAGCCTAGCCCCAATAAGGGTTGAGACACTTGGGAAGTGTTAACAATTAACTTGTTTCCTAAAAAATAACTGGTACCTAATAATCAACATGACTAATTACATAGAGGTAAGCTTATTTCAAGCGATAGCGTACTATGAAAATAAATGTGAGCGGTCATAGTAAAAAGGCCCCACTTGTTTGTAGACATGTCATTAGTATAAAAGTACAAGCCAATTTCGTCCTTGTGGTAAGCGAATAAGTAAGACATTTTTAGAAAAATATCTAATAATTCAAAAGAGATATCAAATAAATAGGAGGACACTGAAACAAATTATAAATAAATTACACGGATTTGTCCATTTCCATTAATTAATTCATCGTGGTTTGTAATTCACTCTATGGTTAGTGTACCCAAAAAAGAAACTACTGATCCTGGTCACGGCACCAAAAATAATCAATGCTAAAAATTTCTTTCACTAATTGAAAAAATTTGATCGATAATGACCTAATCCACATAAAAATAATGCTCAATACGGACTGTAGTAATATAAGTTTTTAAATATTATGTGTATATGTGCAATGTGACGTAACTCAGTGGGCTGGTTTGCATACGTTTCTAGTCAATTTGTACGTCACGGAAATCTGTTTACTCGCTCACCACGCACAATGACCGCGCGGCCAGTGCAGCGGCTCGAGTTGACACGCATCCATCGCCCGCGCAAGGCCATGTCAAGTTCGCAGCCACCCACATATTTCGCTAAAGCGTCGCCGCTACAGTAACAATAATGGCGCAGTCCCTATTGTTTGGGCCCCGTGGCACATTACGCTTTTGTCTCTGCCCTCTCCCGTTCCTCACAATGCGGCCAGGAAACAAGTGAGCCTTTATTTCGCCTCTTTTTGTCTCGGAGTATCGCTGCTTATTGTCTTCATTCGATTGTTCGGAGCTCTTCACAGGGCACATTGTTGTGGACTCCGTCGTTAGTGCTGAGCTTGCGTATGTGCAATGTTCTAAGTGTCTTTTGAATTTTAATACGGATTTAGAAAGTACGACAAGTGCCGGATAAAATCGTTAAACTGTTTAAGGTTGCGTTTCCAACAGAGATGTGCGAGGATGTGTTTCCATACAAATGACACCTCGCTCGAATCATTAATAGGTGTCATTTGTATGGAAACACATCCTCGCACATCTCTGGTGGAAACGCAGCCTTAGTAGTCGGTAATATACGTATTTGCGACATTGAAGCGATGTTCCGTCTTATTTATTACTGAAATCAGGGATCGGAACCGGTTTTTTAGAAAAACCTCTAAATAGCTCTATATTTTTAAATGTTTTACACTCTTTATGTAGTATTCAACATTAACATTAACTATTAACATCATATTTTTGAATTACTCCATTAACAAAAAAATTATAAACCGAAGAACGAAAAAGAACGGAATTCGAACCGTTCTTTTGTATGGAGCAAAAACCGGTATCCGATCCCTGACTGAAATACAATCATGTTTCATGGGTTGTAGGAGAACATATAAAATCTGATAGGTTTGTTGTTAATATTTAAGAAGTTTCCACAATATCAGATGAATTTCATCATCATAACCAAGCTTTGGGACTGAATGGAAAGTTTTAAAAGAGCGTAAATAAATACTTACCTTCCGTTTCCAGTTACTATATAGTTAGGCATCTACTTTCCTATGCAGGAGACCGTGGGAACTGGACCAAGGACCTACTCTGGATTGCGAAGCAGTAGCATCGAGTGGAGTGCCGTAAGAGGCACTTCTGACATAAGATACTATCTTACTATCTTGATCATGATGAGTATACCGAATCTCAATTCGATTACTCGCTAGACAATGCCAAAACGCTCTAAGAATAGTAAGAATGCCCTCGCATGTTAAACACTACTTATGTGAAAGAGAGCGATGACTAAACAAATGTCCAGTTGACCACTAACCAGCGAAACACGCGTAAAGCAGCAATTTCCACGCCGCCGCCGATACCGCGAGTGATACTCCTCTAGTTAGCATTGTTCGCGCGCCCATTGTGCTGCCGGCTTTGTTCCGACACGCCCCGTTTTTCCAAGATGTGGTTGAAAAACTAAGGACAAGTATAGACTTGTAATTTTGTGTTTACGTAATGAGTACTTGTTAAATTAGTGTTTTATGGAAATTTATGTTTGATGAACAAGTACCTATACGCACCTAGCGCTCACCTTGGCATGCCGTCTAGGAAATATTTCTTACAAATAGTCAGAATTCCGCTATTAATGGTGATTTACCCAAATTGGATGTCCACCCCAATTCTTCCCCTGGGTGCTGTAAGAGCTGGCTGAGGGATTGATCATTGACCAGTGGCCTATACCACAAAACTTTACAAGCGTACAATTCTACAAAATTGTATAAATTCCCATACAAAAAGTTGACAATTTTGTAGAATTGTACGCTTGTAAGATTTTGTGGTATAGGGGCCAGGCCTATGTCTAACAGTGGACCTAAATAGGCTGACGATGTATGTGTTTATGACCAAGCTTTGTAGAATTATTAGTTTTTTTTTCATTACGGGTACTTACAGAGCAGTACCTATACCTACTAAGGAGTTAAAAACTCAATAATTATACCTACTGTATTATCAGTGCTGGTCGTCACAAACTTCCACACAACATTGCAAGCCCGCCGGCTCCCAAGCTATACAAAATCGTCCCCACGGTCCCTTTCCACGAAACTCCATTCATATTTTCCACACTTTCCATACACAATATTGCGACTTTGTGCGCCGTTCTCAAGTCTCCAAATAGTCCATTGACGAGCGGGCGAACTCGCTATAGCAAATTAACACTATTCAACGGAGTTTTGAAAGACTACCTACTCTCATACAATTTGGTCGCATTCACAAAGATTCGCTCCTTAGCTAGCTCAATGAATAGGTTTATGAATAACGTGCTGTATTAGTCGGGCGTGATGTGTTCGTTGGGAGATGCTGTTTATCTGTGAGTTTTGTCTTCGTTTCAGTCTTTTCAGTACCTTTCAAAACTTTTTCAATGGTATTTCGTTACCTGGAAATTATAGTGTAACGAAATGATTTGAGAGACTAATCTAATGAGTGTATTGCTTATTAGGACTGAAATATTCTACTATGTACTGAAACATCTATGACTGAAATATTCTGTTATGGGTCGTATTGTCAATTGAATACACTTATACACTTTTAGAAATATTTAACGAAAATATCTGTTGTCCTTAAGCATGTTAGTGTCTGGTTTATTTTTATACAGGGTGGAACGGAACGACGATCTTTCCCGCTACCGACCGAGTCTACAAACCATTACCAATGATGAACTTTCAGTATGGGACCTACATCGAAAACGTACATGGAAAATTGATTTTTCCATACTATTGAGCTCTAACTAATCAGTGACTTTGTATCAAGGGTACATTTTTTTAAAGATATTTCGATGTTGGTCCCATACTGAAAGTTCATAGTAATGGTTGGTAGACTCGACCGGTAGAGGGAAAGATCTTCGTTTCGTTCCACCCTGTATAGGTATGGCTCATTCATCCTTAAGGAAGTAATATCGATTTAAACTTTCACGATTATCACTCATATTTTAAAGACAAATGGGTCTTAATCGCGTAAACTTACGTTTAATTATATCCTGACGTTACACCCGTTAAAAGTGTTAAATAAAAAAACATCAAGTGAACTGTATGCTATATTGTATGCATGCTTGTTTGGAAACTAGCAAGTCTAGGAACTGATTGTGTCCGATATTTTTTGGGGCCTTAGTTCTGCAAGATATGTTTACTGGTACAAAAAATAAGGCAATGCCGGAATGTATTCCCGAGCGTCCTCGAAGCTTTTATAGTGTTAATTCACTGGTAAATCAGAACACCCACTTCGCGTCAATAGGCCCCGTCCTAGCGCCACGATTGTATATGTATGGAAAATGTGGAAACATAAATAGAAGCAGCGAAAAGCGACTCGAAAGGAGGGTGATTTTCTAAAGGCTTCAGTCGTTTCAATAGCCCACTGTTTAACATTGCTCAAACTCAAATGTTCATTGAACGATCTTTGCTTTTAGAAAAAGTGAGTCTCCTCAGTGCCAATGGAAGTGGGTTCTTCAAAAGGAAGAAAAAGTAGCCGTGAATTAAAACCTCGGTTTTTTATATATATAATAACAATAAGCCACGTGTTGCGGAACTTTAGGATGAGTTAGATAGTAAATAGAACTACAGATGAGAAATACGGATTCCTCGGATTCCATTGTTGTTTTCATACTTCTGTGTTAGGTACGAGTGAATGAATACTTATTATTCACAAGGTTTTGTCGAATAAATTAAATTATTTATGAAGTTTTTTGAGGATGAGGTATTTTCTAGTCACGCTATTATGTTCCATAAATTATAAATATTAGATGTCAGAACTATACCACGGAAAAAGCCCTTGTTCACCAACGTTTGAATTGTTGTTTGAACCCACATGGACACGTGTATCATCTTTCGCGGCTGATATCTAAACCACTCGGCGTCAGATTGAGAGTGATATTTATAAACATTAAAGCTACATCAAATTGAACATAACTTAATTTAGCATTTAATTTTAATTGTCTCATTCAGCTAAATCGAGGCATGTTTTCATTACGCCTCTACGAAGCATTTTCGGTACATACCGGCACTCCCATAAATAATCAGCTACGACGTAGCGCTACGAACGTAGCTCCGCCATGAACAAGAAAGCACATAATCCATCTTTCCGCGTATTTGTGATATATGTGTTTACTGTCGTTTGTCATTTCTTGTAAGAGATATTACAGTGCAAATTTATAATGTTTGTTACACTGACAAGGCATGACAAATAAAAAGTTAATAATGACGTTCATGCCATAGTTACTTAACGTCATTTAGTTCCTGTGGTTGCTATATAAAAATAACAGAATTGTTTCCTTTTTCTGCCTCCATTCTAAGAGCATAGACCAAATCAAGGGTCCACGGAAAGAACATATCTAGTTAATTCAAATTAGAGAAAGAAAAAACCACCTTACTTTTAACAGAATAAGGTGTAAATTTACCCTGATTTTTTTAAGTACTGGACATGTTTTTTCCGTAGACCCTTCAAATATAGACTATACCAAGAGTCCAGTCTTGGCATGGTCCAAGACTCTGAGCTCATGCCAAATTTTACTACTTGTAAGGATTCCTAGTTGATCAAACGGGTTACTCACGTAATTTTAGTAATTGCTCGACATGTTTCGATCCATTTAGAGGATCCTCATCAATCAATCAATTTGATTAATATTTAAATATGTTTGAGTCTTGCGTTAGTTATAATTATAAAATTCCTAGTTGACTACGGAACCCTTTAAACAAAATTATTGATGTCGTAGCATGGTCGTCGATAATCATCAAGTGAGACAACCTCTTTCATGATAACGAGATAAATGTCAACATTTCGCTTTGCCTTGTTGACACATTTCGAACATTATTTTGGCTTAATTACCCAATTTTATAAAATGATATAACCATGAAAATCAAAAACTGAAATGAACCTACCTGGGAAATAAAAAGAGAATATTATTATGATCTACAAAAGTACGTTCAAACCACGTGCCACCATATTATCTGAATCTAATGATAATCCAGCCAGACAAAAAGTGTGCATCGTTCGACCAGGAGAGAGGCTATGGGGTATCAAATGCCTCCTCATAATCGGCATATTCTTTGGACTACTGATCATACAAATCTCGTTTATTGTTGCGTTTAAATATTACAAGAATAATGAAATGCCTGCCATTATCACAGCATAGATTGAAAAATGTTTCGAAATGTTTAAGTGATAGTGTTGTGTAAGTAAATTAAATTATTTCCAAGGGTGACACTTTCTTTATCTTTTCAAAACTTATTATCGTCCTATTACTGCAAATACCAGTTATGTACAGTCCAGTTCATAAATATGTGTACAATTGTGATCCTTATTTCCCAATACATTAAGTAAAAAATTATACACATATTTAGTTATCCGATGATAATTAAATTGGTTCTATCAAAATCTGATTTGTGCAAATAGCTGGTATTTGCATTAATAGGACATTATGCACTTTTATGTTTTTATATTCTTGAGTTTTGCCATAATAGCTTCTTTAGTGTAACTGAAATACTGCTACTTAAACAACTCTCAAAATTTGAAGATTCGATTAAGGAATCATGAATACCTGCGTAATAAAACCCTCAGGGCAAATAACACCAAATTGCACGTAGTTAACCTTTTAACGGGCAAACAGATGCCTGAAATGCACAAAATAAAATTGAACTCTTGGGTCAAACTTAAAATCATGTTACGAGTCTTTCCGGTGGACATTTTAAAAGTTAAGAGCTGTGAGAGTTAATTTTCTTATTAAACCCTTATTGTCATTTAAAGGCACTCCTTTCCTATTGAATTGTATGATAAAAATCACGACTACACTCCTACCAGTTGCTTACTATTGGCCACAGGAAAGAGGGGCTCTACAGTTCAGCTGAACACGCACTTTTTCTTTCCTGTGGCCGATAGTTAACAGCCTGTGGACAGGTAGTAATGATTTTTATCATACAAAGCAATGGAAAAAGAGGAAGTCTTAATGAAGATTAGGCTTTCATAAGAAAATCGAGCTTTATAGGCCTTAACGTTCAGACTGTCCACCGGAAAGACTCCGAACATGGGTTTGCGTTTGACCCTCTTGCCACTTTGACAAAAGGTTAAAACATGGTGGGAAAATATGTTTCCCACCATATTTGCCTTATAAAGGGTTAAGGGAAAAGGATCCAACCTCTGAAATTTGTCAATGATATTAATAGTGTTGGTAAAGACCACAGATCAGTATAGATAGCTAACGGTGGCATGGAACATGTCGCAGCGTTATGGCCGATAGGCCTTTATAGTGTGACAGATGCGCGCCCTATGAGCCAGTCGCAACTTACCCGCGACTGCAGGATGAGGTCGGACATATCCGCAAAATGCCGAATTGTGCCGTTATTTCTTGTAAAAATAGGAGTGTAAATAAACATTTCGAGGACTATTGAGTCACGTACCACATGAAAGTATTGATTTTTATAGTTATTTGTTGACAAAACCACGTATTTTTACAAATAATATACAACAACAAACCGCTGACATAAATGTCATAATGATTTTACTTGGGCGTACCAATTGGTTGAACTATTCAGTGACAAATTGTATGTGCGTTTTACATTGACGGCTTAGAATAGCAAGCAAGTTGCAATTTGGTAAGTGACCGTGCAATGTATCCAATTGCTAGCGATATTCACAACCGTCCTGTCATTTCTTGGTACGACCGCTGCGAGCAGGCCGCGAGCTAGAGGTACGACTGACCGTGCCGATGTGTCGATAAATTGTTGATGTATTTGATTAGGTATATTCAATTTTTCTTTCATATTTTGACCTTTGTATCAATATCTTATCTTCATAAAGGTAAAACAATATATATAGATTATATCGCGTATTATATTATTTTGAGCCTTTTACAATAACCGTTGTCAAATGTTGAAATTGTTTTATTTAAATATGTGACCATCGCGGAAACGGCTGATAACATTATATTTATTAAGGGTACAACCGTCTAAATCATTATTTGTTCATGTGATTCCCAGCCACAATTAAGATAATGTCGTTAATAAATTGCTTTGTTCATATTCAAATATATGTTTATAATTGACATTCTGTAGTTTATTATTTACAAACCAGATCCGACACGAAAGTAAGAAAAAAGTTTTCTAATTTATTATTAAACGACATAAAATGAAAACAAACAATATAAGGACTTAACTACCTATAAATAAAAAAATTGGCCTAAATCGCCGTCAGTGGGCAAAGTACCCAGAAGGCTGGCCGCATGCCCCCGTTGTATAGCTATACTTAAACGCTGTGCAAGGTACTGGCCAGCCCTCTGGTCGCCTGAGGTCTCTCTTAGGCGAGCCGCTAGATCTTTAAAAAGTCCATGTGCACTTGGCCCCCATGGCCCCAAGGTCTCCACACCAAACGCCGCAAATATGTAGCTGGTTCCTAAAGCAGCATATTTGCGGCGTTTGAGACTTTCGGCTAATGATGCCGCGGCGCCAGCAGCAACGCCGGTGACCGAAACATGGGACGGCGCCAGAGTGTCAACGCAGGTGGCGTCCCAAACTAGCGGCCGGCCCATGCTCCAGGGCACCAGCGTCATTCCGTCAGGCCTCTTGCTGTCGTCCCTGGCCAGACCGTTGGGCTCTAGGACGGCCGATATTTTCGCGCTAACAAGGGCGCGACGGATAACATAATGTTTATAAAGATTAGATACATCGATATTTTAATCTGTATTTATTTCTTATTAAATGATAGATCGATTTTAATGTTTTTCTTAATATTCCGACCTTATCAAATATCTATGGATAATAATTTATCGACGTAGCCTCCTCTCTAGTGCCGCATCATATGGTAGCGCTTTAGCCAATCACAGCGTGGCAAAGGCCCGACCTCGGAGACACCGAGACTCATTACAATTTCGCTTCGTTACAAATCTCTCTCTTTCATATATCTATGGTAAAGACTCGAGTTGTTTGAGTCCTTCGTTCTAAGACTCGACTCAGTTTTAATGGCTACAGTCATGTAGTCAAAACTTGAGTTAGGTATTTTACAATGTTACAGAGACTCGAGACTTTCAAGAAGACTCACTAGATTTGAGTTTTGAAATTAAGGTTTTTCTATATATTTCCGTTTGAATAACAAATCAATACAAAAGGATAATACTTATTTATTATACAAGGGGGCAAAGATGTTGTTTAACTGTCGTGCCAATATTGAGACCTGAGCTAGCGAAAGATTCCAAAATTGAGCCACGAGCGTAGCGAGTGGTTCAAAAACTGGAATCTTGAGCATTGTGAAGGTCTCAAGGCACGAGAGTTGAACAAACTTTGCCGCCAAGTGTAATACAACTGTTTTCCCCTCACTATCGCGAGGAAATATGATTACAAATCTCATCCAAATGTAAATTAACTTAAAGAAACCATTTAAAACTCAATGTCGAAACGTATCGTAGAATAGAGTTACTTCTGGAACTTAAATATAGCCAATGGCTTACAAAGTCACCCATGAGAACGACCAATTTAACATGTAAGCTCCGATTGCGCATGTTTACTACGGTCATACAGATCCACTTATACTAGGCAGTAGGGGGCTATAGGAATT
The DNA here is from genome assembly GCA_025490895.1 of Thaumatotibia leucotreta. NCBI lineage: Eukaryota > Metazoa > Arthropoda > Insecta > Lepidoptera > Tortricidae > Thaumatotibia > Thaumatotibia leucotreta. Next base: position 23,363 of record JALPQI010008205.1, read on the forward strand.
ACAGCAATGTCAAATTACTTTATTCACAAGTGTGTAAAAAGCGTTTTTACCCGCTCGTATTAAACGATAAACGAGCGCTTTACGAGCTAGTGAGGGGAAAACAATATTACGTTGCTCTTCCGCGATACAGAACGTGTTGTTAATTAGTGTAACCTGCTATAATTACTTGCGTATTTTTTGCGCAAAAATAATACGCAAATAATTATAACAAACCTAGTGTCTGTCTATAATATGTTATGTATAGCTAATAGCTATTATACAGATAAACTAGCAACCTGCCCCGGCTTCGCACGGCCGTGCACGGGTACTATACCTACGTAAAAACCTTCCTCTTGAATTACTCTACCTATTTAAAAAATACTCATCAAAATCCGTTGCGTAGTTTTAAAGATTTAAGCGTACAAAGGGACATAGGGACAGAAAAAGTGACTTTATTTTATACTATGTAGTGATATGTAGTGATACACAAGGACCAGCCACGAGGCAGCGGCCCTACCGCGAAAAATGGAATTCGTAAATTTCGAGGATTTGTCTCTGTCACTCTAATGACGCCTTCGTTTGAGTAACAGAGAAAACTCCTCAAAATTTACGAATTTCGATTTTCAGTCTAGTAGGCCACGAACAAATTATATATCTACTTATGTGATAACTGATTAAAACACTATATGATGCAGATTGAAAAACTGATAAGGTTAATTTTTCTCTAAATGTTAACAACTACAATCATAAAAGGCACGTTATTTTTTTGGCACATTTGACCGGTTCGAGTCCCGACTGAGGTAAGCGATTTTTTATAAATCCTTAAGTGCAGAATTTATTGTTTTTAAAAACAAAGGATAGAGTCTCTTACACAAAATGTGCATTTACAATATTTAAGGTAGTGGCCTATGGCCATCCATGTGGCATTCGTTTTTTCCACTCTGTATACATAGAACATGGGCGTCTAACGCGAGATCAAAAATTTCAGGAACGTTTTGAAAGGTAATTTTGAATGGCGTGCTACTTCCATGTTTTATTTGTTCGTATTAGCTGGGTGAATCAATTTATAGTGAAACTGTCGTAGTTTCGTTGGCCTCGAACTCCAATTACTAGATTAGTGTAATGTAAACTGAGCACCAAAAAAGTAGATACCACGTAGGTAAGTACTATATCTGACCTATATAGTATTTGGTATTGGCTATGACACGAGGATATACAAGTCATTTTTATGACACATTAGTAATTTTGAGAACCGGTACAAAGTACCTTGGCTAAAGGTTAAATGATTTCCTTATTTACAGTAATTAATTTACCTTAAATACCGTAATGTATTTGGAACCTGGTCGCCCGAAGCTATATGCTAAACTATATGTGATTGTTATTATTGGATCTGTGTGGTTTTATGTGTTTGGTTGCCATTTCATATTGAACTTTCAGAAAATAACCCCATATAATTCTCAAGAGGTTGACACGACAATGTAAATTGTAAGTACCCATTTATTAAATTAGGCTCGTTTCTTTCATACGTACTCGTATATTCCGTCGATGTGCTTATAAATAATAAATTACCACCGATGTATTTACCACATGTTCTTGCCACACTCTAAAAATTATACCTATTTGAATGAATGAAAGAGCTATGCTGCTTATACGAAAGTGGGGGGCTACTATGATCTCTTAAATGCGATTCAGGTTATATTTTAAAGACAAACGGGTCTTAATCGCGTAAACTTACGTTTAATTATATCCTGACGTTTCGGGCATGACGTTACACCCGTGGTCGCAGGCAGACTGGCGAGAGAATGTATCAACACCTTCGAGCTGCGCGGGTTTTTCGAACTACCCGCACTTGATCTTGATTGTTCACTTCTAGGCTAGGGTTGTCACTATAGGCCTACACACAACACTCACAACATCCAATGGCTTTAATATGGATGTTTCACCACGCTTACATTTGTAAATCACGGGATTCCACGCGGACGAGATTCCTTGCCCCTTATTTTGATAAAAATTCCGATGTTTCTTAATTTCAATAGCTTCACGTACTTTTCGGCTATGATGTATACGCTCGGTTGAGAGGACTTTCGGGTTATGGAGCTCAATCCAGTGGTTAGGTCCGGACTCCAAACCCGCGAAAAACCCGCGCACAGCTCGAAGGTGTTGATACATTCTCTCGCCAGTCTGCCTGCGACCACGGGTGTAACGTCATGCCCGAAACGTCAGGATATAATTAAACTTAAGTTTACGCGATTAAGACCCGTTTGTCTTTAAAATATGAGTGATAATCGTGAAAGTTTAAATCGATTCAGGTTAGTTTCGGCTTTTTCTGTCTGTTATCGCCAAGGTTATGGTCACTTGAGTCACGCTGGTTTTATGTAAAATTATCCTACTTAGACTATGCAACCATGCATTTTTCTGGAGTTAATAAGCATTTTCCTTGATGCCTACCTACCATACCTGGGATAACTGGGGGCAAGTTATAGGGATTTGATATCGATTAAAAAATGTCGATATAATTATAATACAAGATGTGCTTATTGAACATTCTCGATTACAGTACAGAGGTTCGATGTCATATCTGATATCGGGCCTCTTCAGATAGTAAAAGTATGCAGATGTGATGACAATTTAAATATTGATATTTTAATATTAATTGTATATTTTGAAAACTATTTTAAAATAAATGCGTAACTGCCCGTTTAAATTTATTTTTTATTTTAATTGAAGAGTAAGTACCTAATATTTATTTATGCCGAATAACATTTTGATGTTGTCATTCACAGTAACATCGATATATTTTTAGTCGATAAAATATTTTGCTACATCACTTTCGTATAAATGCCCCGAGTTATCCCAGGTATGCTACCTACAAATATACAAACATAGACTACATGCATATTTGCTTAATTTAAGTAGCATAATTTTGCCTGAAATCACCGTGACTCAGGTGACCGTAACCATGGCAATAACAGACAAAAAAGTTGATTCACCCATTTACTTCAAGTACGCAATAATAAAGCCTCACATTCAATTTTCATCGAGCATTTCATACCTTTAACAAATTGGGCATACCGAAACATGAAAGCATTGAAATTCAGCACCAATACCGTTTGATTGTGCTCATTACATGTATAGAATTTTTGCGAATACACTTGAATGCGATTCGTCTGCGTCCCTGTTAAAATAAACCACGAGCGTCTCTACCATGAATGTCAATAGGATATATACTCGTACTGATTCAAACCGCAATATCAGACATTATATTCCTGTCTCTTATTTTCTCACTAAGGAGTAAGAAAGTGGAAGCAAGACGGCTATAACGAATTTGTTGTTGAAATCGCGCTTGAAGAGCGAGGTTCCTAACATCCCCTGCAGCTTCCAATTTCTTCCTATTCATGTTACTCATACAAGACACGCGAATCATATTCTATATGAATATTATACGATGATTAAACAGTTTCAGATTATAGTTTGTCACGATTGTGTAGACGAGTTGATTGCTCTCTAAATTATCTCAATGAAGATAATGAATGTCTCCTACAATAGGTATGTAACTTTCTTGAATAATCATTTATTTTTATTTAATAATTTTCGATGTTGTTATGAAGTGTAACCAACTCATAGGCCGCGTAGAGCCTACATCGGCTGCGTAGCAGTAGCTACGGCGTAGACGGAACTTAGAATTGTACGGAAACGGTATCGTAATTGTAACTCGTTCTTTACAATTAGAGGTAACGCTACTGTAACAGTTTTATGCTAGGCTTTAGACCAGTTTGCCATTAGCTGCCGCGGCGTTATCAACACACATTTATATTTTCTATCCTACCCGCTCGTACTCGCGTACACAGTTAAACACGCGTAAACACGGAAGTGTAATAGTACGGAGGAGTAAATAATTTTACCGTGTAAGGTCCGGTAGAAATTTATTAACCAATGTATAAAATCAAATTATTAAAAGCAATGTCTACTCAGAGAGTTGAATGTGAATCTCAGTAGTAAACTAGAAATAAATAAATTTTGATTCATAGAAAATATGTTTTTTCATAACTACAATTTATGTGACTGACGAGTGTTATACCTACTGAAGTCAACAGGCAAAGTGCTAGAATAATATGCTCGAAGAGCTCTCAATCCAGCAAAAATAAACAAAAGGGAATTGTCTTTATTTTACATTGTAGAAACAGTGGTCGTCGGAATTAGTAATTTCTTTGATTCCAGCCCATTGTGCGACTGATAAAAGCGACACTTTCAGCTCCGTCTGAATGAATACACCCATTATACGAACACAAAAGTGGATATTCCAAACAAAAACATCATTGCCGCCATTATTGCGCGCAAAAAACAATTCGGATTCAGACTGTATTCCATTATGATTTCGAACAATGTAGCTGAAAATACTTTGTCTAGCGAAAATTGTGGTGCGAATCCAATGACGGCCTTTGTTGTTCCTGATAGTTATATGGACACTATGGACGAGACGCCTAAATATTGTTCACTAGTCCATATAGTCACTATGTTAAATGGTCATTTACATTATTATTATGATTTAAAACTGGGTACATAATAAATATATATTACTGGGTATATAATAACTTACAAATATTCCAACCAACCTACACATTTTCAATGAATTAGGATTCCTTTTTCAATTGAACCTAATAACCTCCAGGAGTTGCATTTTTCATTGGTCAAAAGTATTGTTTGCGTTTCAACATTCGATTCTAAACTGTAAGGCTACGTTCACACGGCGTCATTTTTCTCGTATACCGTATACGTGATTTCATCGGATATCGTAGTGACACCCAAATTTATATGGCAATTTTTAAAATCGTTCACACGGCGTCTATACGAGAAATTCGCGTATTCGAGACATATTTATTGCCGTATACCGTAGGGTCTTACCACCGGGAAGGCGAGATTCTCTACCCGATATTATCGAATGCGATACTCAGTGGCGCTTAACATTACGTTGAGAAGTTCACACGGCCAAACTGGTTTCTGGTATACGAGAGACACGTGGCGAGGGCAGGCCGGCAGTTGTGTTTGAAACGTCGTTTGCTAAGGACATGATGGAGGACGGATTGCCGATTACGATCGAGTTATTTATCTCACTTGTAGAAGATCGACCCATAATGTGGGATAAATCTTCTTTCTCGGCGAAATCCCGTTTTTAATAAAGGATGGACCCAATATTTTCTCGGGCGCCGATACTTCCTCCTCAAATACCAATATAAAAGAATTGGAATACGGGGATCCATGCCGGCGTGTGCTAAACGACTGAATGATGTGGCGGCAAGTTGCATCGATATACGATATAACGCCGTGTGAACGGCTATCACGTATACGGGGAGACCGAGTACGTGAAAAAAACGAATAGACTGCGCACCGTGTGAACAGCCGTCCCGTATACGGTAAAACCGTATGCGAGAAAATATCGAATCGAATAGTCGCCGTGTGAACGTAGCCTTACTCTACCGAAAATTAGTTTTAAATTTCGCAACACGGTATCGTAAACTTTGTTAAACTTCTACTACTAGCGCCATCTCTCGAAAATTGTAAACACTGGTTTGTGTCAGAGGGAGCCAGAGGAACAGATGAATTTAATGAAGCCAGACTGCACGTCGTCGTAGTGTATTAAAAATGTTATAGATGGCGTCAATACACATTGAAATGTTAAAGTAAGGTTACAGATGGCGCTGATCTCAATATTAACCCACAAACGTCCGAATCAAGTCATGGGAAAATTATCACTACTAAGTACTCGCTATTTTATACTTGTACAGAGCCGTTTTATCAGGAACGGGAACGTTTTTTTAATACCAATACGTATTTATACCCAGTTTCTTGATTTCCGAAACGTGTAGGTTTTTTCTTTTATTATTCCATTCCATTGTCTAATGCCGATGACGGCTGCGCAAATTTACCCAAAGTGCCCAATACACGCAGTTTTTTCGTTTTCATACATAATAAATTAAATTGTAGATATGTGTGACAGAACCTTAAGAATAACATAAAGAGTTAATTTCAGGTGACTGACGGCACATGTAGGTAACATTAGGATTACACAACAGGAATTAGGATAATATAAAGGTTTTAAGTAATTCAGTTTAAACCAATATTTTTAATAACTCAATAACAGTAGGAGTTAAGACACTAGTTTGTTGATACTATATTTATTTTGACCAAAATAAGCTTCCCTTAAATTTAACGGAAATCAAAAAAACACCGTGTATACTTTAGTATCTAGGTACGTAAGTATGTACCTACTACTACGGTGAGCTTTCATCACAGAACATACTAAAATAGTCTTAATATTAAGATTCTCTTCTTAACATTAATTTAATCTTCATAAGTTCATACCAGAGACAGGTATTTAAAAAGACAGTAAGTATTCTCACACAGCATGCCACATCACTGACATCATCGTGTAGGTGGTGTTATTTATTAAGTAGCTTTTTTGCGTTTACGACACCTACCTCGCGGTGTCATTTATTTATAACTTCAAAATGTAAAACGACTTATTGTAGGTATCTGCCAGTTGACAGGACCTAACTTCAAGCGTCGTTGTTGTTAGTGTTGTCTTATATGGTAGAAAGGCCTTACACAAGATTGTAATTGGGGGAGACTCACCATTTTTCCGCTAGTTTTAACCTCACATATATATATATTATATAATGACCATTTCTGTCTGTAAACTAGGTATAATCATTAATATGAGGGTAGATAAGACTAGTCATTTTTCCGATAATCTTAACGTCATATATAAAAGGCTCATTTCTAAACTGTCAAATGTTCATTTTTAGAAATCGGCAACTTGAAATGTAGTTTGTAGTCACCCTATCTGTCCATCTTCAACCCCTAGTCACAGCTCGTGATATTGCGCTCACACAAAATACCTATCACAATTTAATTAACTGTTGAATGACAAGGAAATCAAAAGTACAGCATTTCTAGATTACATATTTTGCGTTTTTGCTTAAAAAAATCAAGTGTCACTGGTTTCAAGGCGAATTTGCTCGCAGTCAATTAATAATCAGCATCATCAGTAGCTCTACCATGAGATTTAAGCAGTGTTTCGATACGTATTTTACTTTCTATCCATCACGCTCGCACGGCATTGGTATGAATGAGATTAATAGGAAGTAAAATGTCAGTTCCAAACGGTACCATCACTTGACAGCAGCCGCGTTTTTCACCCGGTAACCTTCGTCTTATTGGAAAAATAATTAAATTATAATAAGTACATTGTACTTACTAAAATGACCATTATGACATTTATGACCAGTTTGTTACTTTTGTTGCCAACTTAGTACCGACAGTAAATAGCGGTGTCATCGCGTGCCGCGGCCTGGCGGTGCGCCAAAAATAAATGTTTACGCCATGGAAACGTGATCAATTTGTTATTGTGCATGAATGTCGTAATCGGAATTATTTGAGTCGCTGGTCGTCTTATCAAGGGATGTCGATTTTTAATTGTCTTTCAAATGTTCTTCAACGAAACTGTCACAAATAGATGATGTAGTCTCGTCATTGCCTATGCCTCCCAAGCATTCCTATGAAAATGCTGGTGGTAAAATTATTAACCTATTAGGTTGATTACATATTGTGTAAGTAATAATAGCATAATCTTGCTCTCTAGGTCAAATAAAAACATAGAAGGATGATAATATGGAGCTGACAACAAACAACAATTACATATAAAAATATTTTATTAAAAACATTTTGGTAACATTTAATAAGAACACTTAGGTAAAAATAAATCGACTTCAAAATCATTTAAAAAGAACAGCCTGGACTGGAAGTTCACGGAGGAAGCCGGAACAGCAAAAAACTAAAATAAATAAAAACAATGATAACACTCTAGGCAGAGACATGTCTAATTGACAACCAGAATTAAGGCATCGCAAGAATAATTATTAAGTACGATAAAATACCTACGGCTATTATTATAATTACAACAAATAAACGCCTAGTGTCTATCGTTCAGTTGTGAATGCGCGCGGTCGGACCCACGGAGGGGACACGCGGAGGCCTGTGCCAGTCTTGTGGGAGGCCACTCGGCGGCGCCGGCTGTAGGCCCCACGAGGCCTCCGGCCCCGCCCGTGCCGGCCGCAGCGCCGCAGACAGACGGTGTCTTGGCAGGGAACTTACATAGAGTATTATTGCCACTAACATTATTTCACTTCACGCACGAGACAACTTGCTTGCCACTACGCTGTAATTATACATTACTAAATACTAAAACATCCCAATTATAAGAAGCTATGTTAAAATTTTACCTAACTAATAATAATATTAACATCTTCGGCTAATTTTGATACTAGAATGATATAACATCATCTCATATTGTACTCTTAACATTACGCTGGATTAAATTATAAGTGAGGAATTAAATATGTTATATATAATATTGCAAGCATTACTGAGATTGTGCACGTTACGTGGTTGATTAACAGTAACAAATCGTTGACTTAAGTGGTACGGAGGAAGATCGCTTACATACCTACTGCGTGCGGCTGCGGCCGCGCCGCCCGCACCGGCTACATCAGACACTCACAAAGATTAAATTACGAGCATTGGCACTTCAATATTACATCTTAATTACACTCTCGAAATAGCACTGCATATCAATAATTCAATAACCAACTTAAAAACTAAATTCAGATCAGTCATTTATGATATCACATCAAAATAAACAGGGAAATACATATGTGATAATAGATTGGATATACTATATAATAAATATTATATTCTTTTCAAAAGAGGTATTAATTTTCTTTAGGGTTACTAAAAATATTGAGCTCTGCGCCGCGCGCGACGCACTATATCACCACAATACGAGAACAACATTGAACCAATAAGATTTGGTACTTGGGAGTTTGCCTCCGAGTTAATCTATTTCGCTAAACCTACATAATGCTTATCAGATATACGTAATACACACTGGGCACGGACCGCGGCGACACCGGGGCCGGTGCAGCGGTCGCTAAGCCTAGGCAAAAAACCCTTTCATTCTTATACAATTTTCAATACAAAAATACTGCCATTTGACTACAGTTCAATGAGAAAAAAATATTCGTCATAATATTAATGAACAATAGATAGAATACAACTCAATAATATTATGTATAATATCGTGTATATGATTTGACTAACAAAATAAAATGCATACAATTGAAATGATTAAAAAGGTTGTAAAATCACTTTGAAGACACATAAATGGAAGGTTCAATTGATATTTTAGATAGCATTCAATAAATAGCACAACAACCAAACTATTTGGCATGTGGATTAAACAAACATTAACAACTACCCTCATCTGACAACTTAAAACAAAACTGGAATGCACTTATTGCATCGCACCTCGGCCTCACTCGATATGTAGGGCTGCGGGAATAGGCTACTAAAATTAACGTATGGAGATATTCACAACAAGAGCTAGTCTTACAACTGTGCGTATCGCTCCAATACCTTCCTTTGAACTACATTCGATTACAGCTTTGTCATTTCTAAACTAAAAATAATATGAATGCAACATTTGATTTAAATAATAATTTGATAACAACCATTTTGTGAGTATGTGTGACTGTACATAGCACACTAGGCGCCGAGCCCGAGCGCTCGGGCTCCAACAGAGGCATAAGAATATATCACTGTTAGCTGCATTCTGAGATCCATGCTATATGTTCAGTCATGACTCACTGAATCATAATACATAAATACAAATTTTGTACAACTTTTTCCTACTCTTTTACGTTATGTGTTCATAGCCCAGAAAATTATTATATAGTAACAGACTAATTTGGTGATGTCTTAACTAGATAAATCAAGTGATAAAATGCAATGGAAGATATTTACGATAAACGTGCCGATTTGGGATTATATTTGGCTACTGTAAAGTAATAACAATGAAATAAATATATGGATGTTGGTCCCTTCCAAAATATTTGCCAAACCCATTAAGTGATATAGAAATATAAATTAAATTTTGAATACTACATACTGTATTGTCTCATATCAACATTCTTTTTTATAAAAATAACTTTGTGGGAAATATGTCAACATTATCGTGTACAAATACTCCAGTTCCAATTTAAAGCTGATCACAACATAGCAGAACTAAAGTTGCACAAAAGGACAGTATCATAATTTATCCATTATAGTTAGTATGCTTTACTTACATGTAATTGAAGAGACTCACACTATTAAATATCTTGACTAAATTAAGAGACCACGAATATTACATTTATATATGCACATACATAGAGATATTGCCAGTCTGTTAACGACACTTACTATAATTTCACTAGAAGCCCAGTATCTGAGCGTATCAATGACTCAAACGTTTTAAAACGGTCTGTAACAACTACTAATACCTTAGAATATCTAATCACTGCATTAATTTGTGATGATATGCACTGATAAACCCACTTTGGCTGTGATCCGCATGGGTGATTAGTTACATGAAATGAGTTGTTCGAGTTTTCTATTCTCATCCAGTAGATAGGAATATATTAGGGCATGTGTCAAGATCGTATCTTCTAGATAATATGTCATCACTATTATTATGTTATGCTCGGACGGTAAATCCAACAATCGTCATATTAAACCTTAAGTTAACCTACAGCTTGGCTTTTAAATTCGTGCCTATCTTGTCAAAATCGTTACTTTAAATAACATCCGAGAAGCAGCCTTTTGGTTAGAAACGACGACAACCCTAAAAATAAATGACTGTGGAATATATCTAAATTACTTCTAGACTAAACATTATTATAAAACAATATTCAAATAATAACTATTATGTGTAATGGTGGGAAGTAGTAACTCATAATAATATAAGTATATGTCCATAATTTAAATATTGCTTTAAGAGTAATTAGTCAAACCCCAAAGGCTGGCTATGTCCAGTCCTGAAAGGGTTGATACTTATAAAAGTAAGTTGTGTAACCAACAATTTATAGTTAATATTATATGCTCATTAAACAAATAGATTCTTTGGATAACATATTATTAACATTTCTAAGAGGAACTAAGTGTAGCATAATATATTATTTTGAATCTTTAACAGTCTTTAAAATTATTGTTAAATTGATGCAATTATAAATTTTGCAATACTTTTATCAATTAGTGGGACCTTGAAATGCTATATTGGAACAAGTGTGCAAAATCTTATGGCATTGCAAATTCATTTTATATAGTATTAATTTATCCTATCTTTAAATTTATCACACAAATAAGTTAAAAACAAAAACAAATAGTTGAGCATCGTCACGCAAATCATTCAAAGAATTGTCAAAAATTGTCTTTGTTTAAATTAAGATCACAGTATTAAGTCACGATTAAAATTTAATTCTAGGAATGCGCGGGACGATAGCCACATACATATTCCACAGTCATCCGTAGGACTGGGCCACACCAGGACCGTTCATCACATTCTAAATAGGAAAATGTCACAGAGCCTTGACTTCAGTTTTTGTCCAAGCAATTGATTTAATAATTTAGTACCAATAACAAAAACAATGGAAGTTACCTCAATTCCCTGCCATTAAACAAAAATGGAAAGTAGTCATTAGAGATAAAATTAAGGATTTGCAAACTGGAGTCATAGGCTTAAATAGTAGATGATAAGCACCACTAAGTGACATTGAAAAGAGAAGTTCATATGCACCCTGATGTGTCCCTGTCATACCCACTCCTCGTTTGTTCGGTTTACGCTGCACCGACGCGTCAATCTGTGGCAGCTACCACCCAAGAGAAACCGCAGAGACGGCAAGATTCATTTACATACTGTGTGCGAGTTCCGTACGGGCCCAGGCGGTGGTACTGCGAGCGGTTGGCAAAGAACAGCGCCGGGTTGTTAGGAGGCAGCACTGTGGCGCGGTAGTTCCACCGTGGATCCGTGAGGTTAGGCATCAAGTTGAGGATGTCTCGGCCTCCATAACTAATTTTGATCTCCTCGATTTCTTTCTTTATCGGTCGAGGCTGAGGCTGCGCGACGGGCTCGAAAATCTTCTGAAATCATTAAGAATCCAATACATTCTTTGACTTACACAAAATATGAGAGGTTTTAGAATTTAGATGTTGGATAAATTGTTTGTTTTGCGCAAATTACGGTCCGCTTAGTCGGCGTTCCGCTTCGAGAAAGACGTCGACAAAATACATGTAGTACTATAATAGCATAGATACCCGTTATAAAGTACATCTTAAACGACTCTGATAAGAATTTGTTCAATCACCAAAGTCAACATGTAACAAATATCTCCATAATCACATCACGCGTCAATACTGTTAACAACATTGATAGCGTAATATAGACATTCGCCATTACGGAATATTATGAAAATAGAGGGGTCAAGGCCAGGACGAACGCAAACAAATATTGCAATTTTTCCGATTCGCTCACCTTTTCAGTGGTCTGAGGGCTTGAAGGCAGGGAGTCACTGTTCACGGACTCAGACTTGAGAGAGCCCAGCGAACCGATACCACTGGATTCGCTGGAGACAGACGGACTGGGGCTCGTCTGTGATTGAGACAAACCCGCTATGTCGATTATATGCCCGAAAGAGCTGAAGGAATAGAAATTGTCCGTCTCCAATCCAGCTAAGGGTAGTGCCACGCTCAAAGCCATGTCTGTATCTGAAAAGCACGACCGTATTGTAATTACACGTGCATAGATTGCCACTATGTGCGAACACTTATTAGCTATGTTGACAGAATACAACGCGCCAAACTGTTTCTACGAGATTTCAGCACTTAGTACCACTTATCACTTGTTTTACTCTGAACAAAGAACGCATTATATGAATATCACACAGTATATAACGAATAAAACAATAGTTACCGAATAGCGAAATCCCAAATATGCACAAAGCCTCGACGTAGTTGAAAGAAATCGAACATCTATGATGTGAAGTTAGCTGTATTACCTGAGTTTGCGTTGCGTGCTCCGCCGAGCGCCAACCGGAAGTTACTCGGTCGGTAAAGTAGACTACTACGCAGTAACCCATGAGAAGATATTAAATAAAATGCAAAGGAAATATTATATTTACAATTTGAAATATTACTTTTCCATTTTTGTAAATGTGTAACAGCTTACACGTCACTGTATTATTTTTTAAAAATTTAATGGAAATACGGGAGAAATTCTAGGATAACTCGGCAATACAGCGCCACCTATACCAATGGCATGAAACTACTGAATAAGACGATGTTGTTTTGTTACTGTAGTAGTGCAGATAATATTTGATAGGTGGCGCTGTTTTAGATGAGTTTTTCATAGTTCATGCATTTACTACAGATGTCGCTCTATTACGAATATTATATACAATGTAAAGTTGGTAAATTAAACAAACATACTACGTTTCTTTACTTCGGACCGAATTCTTGCTCAGTAGGTACTTGCATGTACGAAGTGTTTCAAGCCGCTGTTTCATTTACACAATTCCTAGTTTCTTATTAGACCTCACTAGTTTTGTACCTCTTAAAGCGTTAATAGACGTTCGAACATGGTCCACTCCGCACCGCGAACTTGGTCCGCTCCGTACCAAATTCGATGGTGTGTTCAGCGGTCCGCCGACATTATTATTATTATTGACGGTGCGGTCGGTTCGATGGTTTTCCCACAGGATTTGGTGCGGTCCGCACCAAGTTCGCTCGTGTGGACGGCGCCACCGCACCGTACAGCGCTTACTTGTAGGTAATTAATTAAAAGTAAACAAACAATTCGTAAATTTTCGGGTATTTATTAAATTTATAGACATAACAGTGTCTCATAAATAATAATGTGCCAAAATGTAATTATTATTATTTATTTATTTATTTTTTTCAAATATTAGTATGGATAATAACGTTATTTTCTGTTTATGTATGTAATAATAATGTTGTTAACAATGTGACATGTAAAATTCGAGGTCTCTAATAAGTCGCATATGACTATATGACTCTCTGTCTTTTAAATAAAATTTTGCCCATTCTTTTCTTTTTTTTTCTCCTTATTAATTGGTGTTGTAGCGACGATGGTTGCCACAACTAACGCGATTTTAGCTTTTTTGGATAAAATCGGAGGCATATCGACGTGATCACTGTCTGGTAGCACGAAATGCACTGGACCGTTTTTGAACGGTGCGATGGTGTGGCGAGTCGAGCGCACGTACGGACCGGACCAAGTTCGCGGTGCGGAGAGGACCATATTCGAACGTCTATTAACGCTTTTACGTACTAAGTACCTATTTTTACACTTATTTTGTCACAAGTTTGCCAAAATAAAAAAAATATTTTATCATTCTAATCACTAAAATCATTTTTAAATAAATATTAAAATAATGATAAATGCGCATACATTTTTAAAGTTTAAAATCACCGGGTAACTGTACTCATACAGGCACTCATCATAATATACGAGGGTGACACTGAAAGTTTTGAGTTTCAACCACTTAGAGATACTCAGTGTATAGAAACAAGTACATACCTATTTTCTGAAAATATAACTCTTTATTATTTTTTTAGGGTATATTTTTTTTTCGGTTAACGCATGTATTTTAGGATTTCATGTCTTTTGAAAATGGTGTGTCGGGCGATTTCACAATTTTTTCCATTTTTTTCTGTAGGTATTCTGGCTTAGATTCTTATTTTCTAACAAAGCCCAGTTCTTGTTGGACTGCTTGTAGTAGGGGATCATCCATTAATTACATCACACCTCAAGGGGGAGGGAGGGGGTCCACAAAATGTGACATACCTATCGCGACAGGGGGGAGGGAGGAGTCCCATGTTTGTGACCTCACAATTCTCACATACATGAACATGAAAGAGTGGATCCAAAATCCTTGAACGGAGGAAGAATAAGTTTTTAGTTTATTTTATTATTGTTGTTTTTCTCTTCGTTACCTAATTTTATAAATCATTTTACGCAACCCTAATAAAAAGCAAGTTTAAAAGTGATGTTGTAAATTTTACCTTCCTAAACTAAAAATCTAAATGAGACGTCACACTAAGGGGGAGGGTGTAGTATAATTGTGACGAAGTGTGACAAGGGGGGAGGGAGGGGTCAAAAAATCATGAAATTGGTGTGACGTAATTAATGGATGATCCCTAGTTGTCCATTTTTTTTTCTGTATTTTTAACTCGTTCGTTACTCGTAGGTAAAAGACAAATACACTCCCTGAACTTATTGTGAAAACACAAATCAATTATGTATTGACTAAATATTTTGATTTGTACTTTTATTTTTTCCCTAGTAGTCACACTACTTAATACTATATAAATTATAAATATTGGATGTCATATAGGTACCTACCAAAGAAAAAAACGACCAAGATCACCACGTCCGACCTAGGTGCCACCTCCAATATTTAAAATTATAATTTATAACCAATATACTCCGTTTGAATTTCTAAGTTCACACGGAGTATACATATTACATATATAGGTTGATAAAAAAATAAATAACGGAATACCGGAATACCATAAACAAACCTGCGTTATTTCATAATCACGCACTTTCAGAATACAATCTTGGCTCTTTACCAACTTATAACCTTAAACTAACTACATTACTAAAGATATACAATTAATTTTTTTGTAAAAATTATTGGTGTAGTTCGAGAAATATTATTTGACCGACTGTTATCTTACTTACGACCTTTTGTTTTGCGTTAACTCTTACTAGACAATCAGCTGCCGAGAACTTTTCTATTGTCAATGACACGAAACAAAAGGTCGTAAGTAAGATAAGAGTCGGTCAAATAATATTTCCCGAACTATACCTACTTAACTATTTATTAGTAGGTAACGTAAAAATATATCTGAGAACGTGTTTGACGATATGTGTCAATGACGTCAAATGCTATGGAAAGTTTGCTACCTATATGTGTTCACTTTTCTTTGGATTCGACTGGCGAATAATATACCTTTTCATTACGCCATTGCTTGCGTCTTACCTACTAATAAATATCAATAATTTAAATTAAAAAAGTATGTAAACTCAAGGTGTAAGGTTTTAAGTTTGTAATACAACAATGATTGTGTTCTGAATCTTTAAAGTGCGTGATTAGTGATTACGGAATAATGCAAGTTGTTAAATTTGTTTCCATTTTTTTTGGATTCTACGAATAGTAGTATAATTATATTTTCGGCAAAACTCAAATTCATCGGCAGCGAGCAGCCTATTTCAGTTCACTGCTGGACATATCTAGGCCTCTCCTATTACTTACCTATACGTAATAATATATGGATGCATCAGGATTATACAGGTATTTAGGTTGGCGATCGCAGTAGGTAGGTACTTACCTACTTAGTGTGTCCACTATGATGATGCTGCTGCACTTTAAATGAATGGTGAAAGGATACCTAGATCCTTTAGTCGACTGATCTGGATGCTTAGCCAAGTTGCCAATCGCCAACGCTTAGTAGCGTATCGTAGTTTTCCCTCTCTGTCACTTTTTCATATTAGTGCGACAAAGACAGCTGCCTTTCGTTTACGATTGACGATTAAGCGTTAGCGATTGGCAATTTGGCTAAGCACCCTGATGGCGACTGTTACGATAAAGTGACCTATAGCTACAGGATATATTTTAATTTACCTATTTAGGCTAAATATGATTAATTTCTCCAGGATAAGTTTAATGACTGTATATGTACAAGTGTATCTACCTAACTTATTGCAATGCAACCTTTATTACCTGGGTACAATCTAATGTTACTTATTTTGACATGTCCAATACCTATATAGGTATGTCTGACTTTCCATTTGACATCTTTAACTATAATATACCTGTTCACAAACACGTTGGCGGACATATTTTTACGTTAATACTAATAAATGTCAATAATGCTAAATATGTAGATACGTGAACTCAAGAGTGAAGGTTTTGAGTTGGTGATAAAACCAAGACTATTTTAAAAGTGCATTATTATGAAATCATATCTTTACCAATTTGTTTACATTTACTACCTATGTTTTCTACTGACGCGATGACGAATGGTATCCATAGGTAGGTACTTATTAATTTTTTCGTATAGGTTAGGTATCTACCTATTCTCATCATATGAGCGTGACACTTAAATTGCTAAATTAAAAAGAATCTTCGCCACATAATTGGTAATAGAGTATAAAACGCTGCTCTAAAAATACAAAAAGCAGATCTAATAATTATTCACTTTATTACCTAGGTATTAGGAAGGAGTATAGGTAGGTAGGTCTATATTCTAGTCCCTAGGTTGCCTATCTATGCAACATGAAGGAAAAGTACCTACTTTAACATCTACCTCTACATCTTAAGATGTTGATTAAAAACATTTTTATTCAAGTGATAATATTAATATCGGTAAAATTCTCTTTTTTTACATCTTAATTGGATCGATTCGGAAACGAAACAAATATCCTTGAATCTTTTATAAGCAAATTAAATGCTCTTTCCGGCATAATTTATCCAATATATAAATACAATAGGTAGGTATGGGATATTTATGCTACCAATAATCACGTTATCCTTTTATAAGAATAGGTACCGACGAAAAGAAAACCCTTTACAAATCCGAATCACATTTTAATACCCAATTAATTTGTTTATTTTGAACCCGGCGCGCTCCGCTTATCATTTGCAAATACGCTTCCACTTAAGATGTCCGTTCAATAAAATAATAATAGTAAACATCCGTGCAAATGGCCGGCGGGTAGGGGGGGGGGGGAGGTTAGACCGGCGGGTCCGGGGTAGGGGGGTTATCGATTCGCGCCCGCGCGACACTGTATCTATCGTCTCATCGATGCCCGCTCGCTGGCCTCACAAAGAAAGAGATAGGTTTCGCCGACTGTGATCCTTTTGTTTTTGGGCAGCGTCCGGTGAGGGGGGGTGAGGGGGGAGGCGGGGTGAAAAATGTGAGGGGCGCTGATTGGCCGCGCGGGCCCCGCCCCCTGGAGGCTTTCGCGCTCAGTTCAAGGGCGGTTGCCGCGGCGTACACTGATTTGTTTGGGTTGTCTATTTATAACTCCAAGATGTGTCTGTATGATGTCCACCACGTCATACGTTTTTAAATGTGACCCTTTTTTATTTCAGTTTGCTTGAGTAAATATACCTCAATACAAGAGCCATTTTACCTGAAAAAATTCTGCGGCTGCCTTTTCCATACAGTTTGTATGAAAATAAATGGGTCCGGGCAATTACACCACAGATATATTGTATGACAATGACCCGATTATGCATTTCAGGGCGTTTACTATAATTATTTAATATCTTAAGTAAAACTAAGGGGTGAACACTATCTTTCAAAATCAAAATTGTTTACCATAATATAGTAGGTATACAAATATTTTAATCCAACTTACCTGCTGACTGCAATAAAATTGTATGTGCCTGCAATTTGCTAATCTGAATAATTTTCTGGACAATGGGTATTGGGTGGTATTTCTACAGCGTGTTTTTCTTCATATGCTATAACTTTAACGGAAGCTTATTTAGGTCAAATATAACTAATTTCCCTAAGAAACTAGTGTTTTAACTCTTACTGTTATTGAGTTATTAAAAAAATAAGTTTAATCAATGAACATGTGTATTGCAACCTTTATTACATTCTAATGTTACTAATTTTGACATGTGCCGTCAGTTACCTGAGTTTAACTTTTATTTTATTCTTAAGGTTCTCTCACACTTACCATTTCATTTATTATGTATGAAAAACGTGCTTATTGATCTCTCGGTTTAGAGTCTGTTTCCCGGACCAAGAGACTGGTGGGTTTTCACGTCGTTACTACATTAGCCCTAAGGTCTCCCCTGAAAACTTTGACTTTCTGCCCCTGCGCTGCCTTTCACAAAATTTCGTACCTTCCACTCTGAGGATGCGAACCACATCTTGAAGGTTTTGGTTAACGTCCGCTGTGGTTTCCGTCGTCAAGAAGAAACATTAAGAGTATATCTATTGGTTTTAATATACGGAGTACAACCGAGAACTAGAAAACCAAACATGGCTACTAACTTAAATGGATACATAATTTTGTGACTTCCAGGCGTATACATATCTTTGTACTCGACTGTACAACCTTGATATTTGTCAAACCTTTTCGAAATGTGATATTTACAACGATTTTAGCTATTTAAAAACTTTTAATCTAATTCATATTGACCTGACATTTACACATTTAGGGACACATAATTAGCGTGAGATTTAAATACTTTAATTGTAGTCAGGTTCGTAACGACAATTAATAAGTAGGCCTACGATCTATATCGGCGTTTTTATATTATAAATATCGCTTCTAGTGTATTAAATTAACACCAAGCTCAAGTTTTTATTGAAATTAATGCTTAATTGTCGTTACAAACCTGACTGAGATTAAGGTTTTTTTTTATTTCACGCTCATAATATATACCTACCTAGTACCTAATACCTATCAATAAGTTACTGGTGACCTCATCTTACAATTCTTAAGGGAAAAACAGATAGGTAACTCAAGAATACCTTACGGGTTAGAGATATAGGTACCTATGCTTATCTAGGTACTTAATAAGTACCTAATTGGTTTCTTGTTCTACATACCATACGTTTCAAATCAATAAATAACTGAAAATGTTTATCCAATGTTAATAATGAAAATCTTGTACATACATTTCTCTCAATTACTGTAAACAATCTAACCCCTTCTAATAAGTAAAAACCAATCCAAAATATAATGTTAACCTCAAAGTTGAAAACAAATGACGACCGGCCGAGCGGCGATACATTGAACCCGCGTCCGTTACCAACACAAAAAGTGTACACTTACACTAGCTATTAGTTAGTACACGATCGCTTTGTGAGTACAGTTAGCCTAACCTTGAGGTCATTGGTTCAGAGTTCGGGGAAGAATATAGCCATGAGCGGAGCGGGAGCGGTGAAGGGTTTGTGGGATCTACAATAAAATTTGCGCACGCGTACACCATTGTGAGTAGGTACAGTTACTCTAATCTTGAGGTCATTGGTTCATAGTTTTTTTTATTATCTTGGGTCATCTTATCATCATCATCATCATATGAGCCGAAAGACGTCCACTGCTGAACATAGGCCTCCCCCAAACATTGCCACAATGACCGGTCCTGCGCCACCCGCATCCAGCGGACTCCTGCGACCTTCACCGGGTCATCAGTCCACCTTGTGAGGGGCCTACCCACGCTACGCCTTCCGGTACGTGGCCGCCACTCAAGAACCTTCCCACCCCAACGGCCATCGGTTCTACGCGCAATGTGCCCCGCCCATTGCCACTTCAGTTTAGCGATTCAGAGAGCTATTTCGGTTACTTTGGTTCTGCTGCGGATGGTCTCATTTTTAATCCGATCACGCAGAGAGACTCCTAGGCTCATCTTATACAAATTGACTAAGTCTCACGGTAAGCTCAATTAAGGTTTGTGATAATAATAATAATAATAAGCCCCCTAAATCCAACCATACGTCCGAATCGACCATCAGATTCACGTAGGGGGCGGACACACGACTAACATTTACTGGCGTGGCTAACATGGCTCTGGGAACCCAGTATGGAGATGAACCTACGAAGTAAACGAATAGGGCCGCTTCCCGGGGGTGATCGCCGGGGCACACCTGGAGCTGACGCTGGGTGTCTCAGCATGCGAACCGTCAGCGGAGAGGAGCTGAATAGGCGGGCTCCCTCCGGATCTTCCGAAAATGCTACAGCCAACCAGACAGATGACAGACTGACAGACCATGATGATATTAGTTTAAACTCAGTAGTAGAGCCCTATAGTCCATCAACAGCATCGTATATACCATCCCCAATATCATCCGTGGGCTCTCGCAGAGAACCCACACCCGTCTTAGATGTTGCGCAGGAGGCGAATGCCTTTTTGCCTGCGTCCACTAAGGCTGGGAAACCGAGGGTGCGTATGAGTTGGAGCAAAGACGTTAACCTATTCATCATGCGCACCTACTATTATATCACTAGATTAGAGACAGATATGACCACTTATAGAAAGGAGTTACATGAACTTTTCTCACGACAATATCCTACTGTTAAAGTTAGTGAACAACGTGTATCTGATCAAAGACGGGCCATAATTAGAAATAAATTACTAAGTGATCAAGAACTAACCCGGTTGAAAGACGAAATACAAACACAGTTAAATGATTTAGATCTAGTACATGAGTCAGACACCACCACTATCATACAACCGGATGACTATACCGAATATGAGGTACAACAACAATCACAAAACACCCCTACACCATATACACTATCACACATGTCCCACTCGTCGACCCAGACTGAGAGTATAACATTGACTTTAGAAAACGACATACAAGCTTTGACTATCCCCGACACAGAAACTGAACCAAACACTCAAGAAATTATTGATAAATATCACGCTGCAATAGCTAAGTACTCCGGGATGGACCAATCTAGTAGACCGAAATTACCAAAGTTAAAGTATAGCAAGAAACTCTCACAGTTAGTATATATATTTGATCGAGACGTACTGAACCGATTTCTCTCTGACGACACACAACTAATAGATATACATACTCTTATTTACTGCACCGCTGTAGTCATATCTGAGGAGATGAACTACAAAATAATAGATCACTCACCGAACAGTAGGAAAAACGATATTAAGAAGCCCCCGTGGCAAGTTAGATTAGAAAGAGACATTGAAAAGCTCAGGGCAGACTGTGGCAGGCTCACCCAATATATAAATAACAATAGGTCTCGTAAAATAGTGAAAAGAGTAGAAGAGATATTTAGAAGTAGGATTACACACACTAGACACGAAGCTGACAACAGAAAACCAGAAGAATATTTAGATACATTAAAACAGAAACTGGCACTAAAGGTACATAGACTAAGAAGGTATATGAAAGCACAAAACCGAAAGAATGACAACATTTTATTTTCAACAAATGAAACAGGATTTTACAGAAAACTACACAATCACACACAACAAAGCCTCACGGATACCTCCATACCAACACAGACACAACTCGAGACGTTTTGGGGTAGCATATGGGAAGAAAATATACAACATAATGACCAAGCAGAGTGGATAGAAACTGAAAGACGTAAATGGGATACAATAGAAGAGATGGCATTTGTGGAGATTACAGAAACCAACATAACTAATATAACAGAAAAACTACACAACTGGAAATCACCTGGGATAGACAAAATACATAATTACTGGTTTAAAAAATTAACATCAATACATAAACACTTAGCAAAAAACTTGACAGATATTATATTAGGAAAACAAAATATTCCAGAATTTATAGCCACTGGTATAACATATATGCTGCCCAAAACCACTCATTCCTCACATCCGTCACAATACAGACCAATTACATGCTTGCCCACCATATATAAAATATTAACGTCAGCAATAACCAGAAAAATCAATAGTCACATAGAACATAACCAAATTATAGCAGAAGAACAGAAAGGATGCAGGCGGGGCCACATGGGATGCAAGGAGCAGCTGATTATTGATTCCACCATTCACAAACACGCGACTAGTAAAAATAGAAACCTACACTGCACATATATTGATTACAAAAAAGCTTTTGATAGCGTACCTCATTCCTGGCTTCTAAAAATATTAGAAATATACAAAATAGATCCAAAAATAACCCACTTTCTCCGTAATATAATGTCTCAATGGAAAACCACTCTTCAATTAAATGCTGGTGATAAAACAGTAACTACGCGCACTATTTCTATCAAGAAAGGCATATACCAAGGCGATTCCTTGAGTCCCATGTGGTTTTGTCTCGCCCTCAACCCCTTATCGCATCTATTGAACGTAGCCGAGTTGGATACAACTTCAAGAATACTCCAACAGATACACGTATATCACACCTCATTTATATGGACGACATAAAACTATACGCCAAGACAGACAAAGAAATGAAGAAATTAGTAGACATCACAGCAATATTTAGTAACGATATCAATATGGAGTTCGGCATAGAGAAATGTAAAACACTACACATAGTAAAGGGAAAAATACAACCAGGCAACTATACAATAGACGACAATAACACTATAACAGCAATGGAAACAAATCCTATACAAATATCTCGGATACAAACAGTTGAAGGGCTTGGACCATACTATAACTAAACAGACACTAAATACTGAATACAAAAACAGACTAAATAAATTATGTAAATCTAAATTATCTGGAAAAAAACTTAATTAAAGCAATAAACACTTTCGCCCATTCCCATCCTAACATACTCATTTGGAGTTATAAAATGGTCCAAGACCGATATAGAGGCCATAGAACGAACTACGCGCACCATACTAACCAAACACAACCACTTGCATCCTAAATCTGCAATAGAAAGACTCACTATTAAAAGACACAAAGGAGGTAGAGGAATGATAAACATAAGCCACCTATGGCAAAAACAAATAGATAACTTACATACATTCTTTCACACAAAATCACACACAAGTAATATACACAAAGTAATAGTCGAAAATGACCTAAACTACACCCCGCTCAACCTAAATCAACAACCTGAGAGGCAAAACCTGGACACCGACCCACAAATACAACAGATAGATAACTGGAAGAAGAAAGTTCTCCATGGACGACATCCACATGACATAAGAACAAACCCACATAGACACGACAGCATCAAACACTTGGCTAAAAATAGGCAGTTTATTCCCAGAAACCGAAGGTTTTATAATAGCAATTCAGGACCAGATAGTGAACACCAAGAATTACCGCAAGTACATTAA
>JALPQI010008206.1:0-43366 GCA_025490895.1 Thaumatotibia leucotreta
CGTGGTAAGATTACTTAAATCAAATAAACTCGCTTTAAGATTATTACCGTAATGAAAGGAATGTATACATACATGCTATAATTTCAGACTAATCACCATAAATGGCAAATCACATTCATCGTAATGGCAGTTCTCCAGGTCGTAACCAACATGATTTTCGTCATCTTCGTAAGGGTCGATCTTCAGCAGTGGAACTTCTATGGTGACGATGTTAACGGTAAATAAATAAACCATTATCCAGAGATAGCTTGGAGCAACGGTACCAAAGTGATGTGGCAAAATATTTTACCGGCAAGAATCGATGTTATTTTCAAGTAAATTTGGCCTCCCGCGTTGGCCTCCCTATCCCTTCCGTAGCTTGCGGAACATGGGAGTATCACATACGTTGTAATCAAACTACAATATGCAACAAAATAAATACATTTTCTCAAACTTGCTACGGAATGTTGATGTTACTTACTTTAAATTAAACCCGGAAATACTATGTATCCGTTGTCATGTGCTAAGATAATATGTAAAGAGATTTCATGTATTTATTTCACACCTAGGACTGCAAACAAACTATCTTTTGTTTTGAAACGTCCAATTGTAACACAAGGTCGTGACATTCTGCCACTTATATTCATGGCAAGTTTGAAAAAACCATTGTACGAATCTCAGCGAGAAAGTTCCTTCGGCCAGATATATCTACTTGGCCTGTAACCCTTCGTTCTATAGTAATGTACTATTACAACGCTCTAAAGCAACAATTACAAATCTCTGTACGAGTATGTTAAGAGTAGCCTTTTTCCCATTAAAACTCTACTTTTCTTGTATTTTTTTTCAGAAGGCACTGAAACAAAGGAGATGTGTCTCATTAAGGACAAGAATATAGTCTACAAAGCTTAAGCAAAATTGTCAGTAGTAAAGACTGCAGCTGTTTCCTCAAGGTTTTATGCCGCAGATTTCTTACTTTAATGACGGTAAATACGCCAGTACGGATAATTGAAGAAAAGAGGAACGTCAATTACATAATTAGGTAGTTATTCCAACTGGGCGAATTGAAATAAAGTGGAAAATGTGTTTCGTAATTGACTTGGAATTTCAATGCAGGAGTTATGATTTCTTCAATTATTCATTAATTTACTCAAGTGTATACTATACGGCATTTTACAACAAAAAAAAACAAGTTTTTAAAAATCATTGCTTGAAACCCGTTTGTTTCTGAAACGTAATTATTTACCTCATTATTTCGAAACAAGTCAACATTATAAGCCATGAGCAATTCTTATTCTAAGTATGAATAATATTATTTTGTTACATATCAAGTTGGGTAAATGAAAAAGAGGGGGAAGTGTTTCAGCACTTCATACATTTACTATGTCAAAATTTGCTCCAGGGGAATTGAAACGTGTGTTTCACTTACCTAACCTGACTATATTTTTAGCCCCTTATTTGTACACGTCTCGTAGCAAGTCTATAATAAAGACATTTATGACTAAGGGGGCTCAGTGTTTTAGGGCCTCCAGTGAACATTGGTACTTGTCACAGTTGCTCAAAATATACAATTTTCGAAATTCACGCTAGAACCTCAAAAATTCTATTATATGGTCGTGCCTTGCTATCAGATACCTTAATTTTTCGCACATACTCTATGTATAGACCAGTGGCCTATCCTACAAAACTTTACATACGTACAATTCTACAAAATTGTATAAATTCCCATACAAAAGTTGACAATTTTGTAGAATTGTACGCTTGTAAAATTTTGTGGTTTAGGCCCCAGGTATCATTCGTCAGGAAGAACAAAAAAAAAACAAAACTAATAATAAACCTTGTTTTAACAATCATTTTTAATTAAAATTACCTATTGATATTTATTAGTATTAACGTTAAAATAATTCTGCGAACCTGTTTCGCGATTTGAGTCAAAGACGTCAAATGCTATGGAAACCCAGCCATAGTTACTTTTTTTTTTTATCTGTTGTACGAATGGTACAATGGTACTGATAATAATCAGTAGCCCCAAAAAGTAGGCAATTTGTTATTCTTGCTGTCTCAAACTCGCTAGTCTTTTATTTCTAATTAAGTAGGTATACGATTAATGGTATAATTCTGTAAATACTTAGTATAAGTAAATAGTAAATATGTATATGTAAGCCTAACAATTGATAAATTACCTTGAAGACAGAGCAATATGTGTGTTTGCGCTGCATATTTCTTTATTGTTAATTTTTATAATGCTATTTGTACCAAAAATGTTGATGTGTCAATGCTGTGTAATTTTTTGTCTCTTTTATATAATTTTAAATATTTATTTGTATCTCGATATTATGTACATAAATTGTAGTTTTGAAAATAAATATACAGGGTGGTCCAAACCTTGACGTGAAAAAATTTTATTTAGATTCCTCACGTCATGAGCTATTAGAATATACCCCATGTATGTTAGCCGATTTTTTGTAGTTTTCGAGTTATGAATTTTTGAAAAATTTTTTTTGAGAAATTCTGGAATGAAGAAGTTTGTTAATAATAAAAAAACTATTGGGCTTTTTAACTAGTTTCTTTTTGTAAAAGTATAACTACAAATAAAGCATTTACTGACAAAAAAATTTGCGTCCTCACTTTGATACAAGTAGGATAAAAAATACCAAATTCAAAATTTTACGTTAAAAACGCATCAAAATAGCATTAATGTACGTAAATAAAAAAAATAAAACGTATCCCAAGGATTTTTGGTAATCTAAAGACTGTCCTAGACCTTAAGCCTTTGTAAAAGCAAAAAAAAGTGATACTTAATGATGAGGATTTTTCGGAGTAGTCGGTCAAATAAAATTAAAAAAACTTAAAATTTTCAATTAGTAAAAAATTTCTTGAATAACTACACAAATTGAGTTTTCGTGGTATTTTCTGTTTTTGTTTATTGATAAGAACAACAAAACAGACGAAAATTTGCTTTATTTTTAAATAAAAAATTTAGAAGCTTTTTTTAAATTTATTTGACCGACTACCCCGAAAAATCCTCATCATTATGTTTTATTTTTTTATTTACGTACTTTAATGCTATTTTGAAGCGTTTTTAGCGTAAAATTTTGAATTTGGTATTTTTTTATCCTACTTGTATCAAAGTGACGACGCTAATTTTTTTTGTCAGTAAATGCTTTATTTGTAGTAATACTTTTACAAAAAGAAACTAGTTAAAAAACCCAATAGTTTTTTTTTGTTAATAAATTTCTATATTCCAGAATTTCTCAAATAAAAATCTTCAAAAATTCATAACTCGAAAACTACAAAAAATAGGCTAATATACATGGGGTATATTCTGATAGCTCATGACGTGAGGAATCTAAAAAAAAATTTTTCACGTCAAGGTTTGGACCACCCTGTATATAGAAAAAAATAAGTAATAAGTAAATTTTTTTTATTTAATTATTTCTGTAAATAAATGTATAAATTACGTTGATATATTGTAATAACGTTATTATTAGTACTAAATATAAATAAGTGGATACAGTTTTGTCAAAGAATGCGGAATGGGCCCTCCAATTAACCATTAAAGATAAGTGATTGATATCTCTAAAAAATACTACAGTAACTTTCCAATGCCTCTTCTGTACTTATTTTGTTAAATTTGTTATAAGTAATATACGGCAAATAAAACTTGAATGTGTCCTTTAATGTATTAAGATATCAATGAAATTATCATCTAAGTTACTCGTTGATCAAAGAGACTTATTTAAATTAAAAACTGCCTTTTATTCCGTGAATTATTTTATGTATCCCGATTAAGTAATTGAAGTCCCAAATAAAAATAATATTATTATGAAACATCGCTCGACATGTTTCGATCCCACATGATGATCTTCTGGTTGATGCAATAGTAGCTAAAGCTCGACATGCTCTGGTGCGTGAATTACATAAATGACCAATTATAAAATATATTTCAATATTTAGTGAAACGGGTAACTTAAGTAAAATCCTCGTATTTTAACGACAAACTGGTTTTAATCGCGTAAACTTACGTTTATTTTTATCCTGACACTGGACAAGCATATGAATATGTCTGTTAACAAAGTTTTCCTACAGAAGATAAAATTAGACGCAAGAAAAATGCTAACATCAGTTTTTTCGATATCAATAGATAAAGTACCATAAAAATGAAGTTTGGATTCCAGTAGTTTTTATCTTGCATGTATCCTTATTAAGTTATTAAAATCGATATTAACAACAGACGTGAATGTTTAAGAAAATAATAATAAAGCATACGTTAAGTAGTAATCTGCAAAATATTTTTCTCAAACATGCAATGAAATTATTATTGTCTTTACGTTCCTTAAAATAGACTTGGAAGTATCGCTTTTAGGGCGCAGTAACTCAATGGGATCGAAATCGAATTTCATAACACTTTTCAGGCCTAGGCCAGCAAAGTAACTTTTTTTTAAATTTCAACAACATTGACATTTTTTTTTGTATTTCTTTGTATGATTGAGAAAAGCACTATACATGTCTCGGCGTGAAAATGGATTCCCGGCCTCGTTACCTATCCGGTATACCAAATTGGCCGGAAATCCTGATTTTCCCGGCCTCTGATGTAATGTACTAATGTATAACGGAAAAGCAATTACAGAACGCTTCACAAGCATGACCCGATATGATCTTGATCGGATTTTTACCAAAGTAGGTATTATCGAAATCGGTTGTCGTGATATGGAAGTTATTCGTCCATTTGTCGTGCACATGCATAAGGTCAGTGCGGCAAGTCTGGCATATTTTATTTTGAAGGAGAGTCCGTCATATGCATCTTATACTGTTCAATTAGGGTCGGAGATCAGTTGGTAGACAGACTTTTCTGTTAGTCGGTCTTACCCGCATAGACCTTATAAAGACAATTTAAAATTATATGGTTTTCTAATAAATAAATAAAAATATCTTGGGACATCTTACACAAATCGACCTAGTCCCACGGTAAGCTCAATTAAAGCTTGTGATGTGGGTACCAGGCGACGATATACATATAGAAAGATACATACAGATACTTAAATACATAGACAGCCATGACCAAGGAACAAATAATATTTGTGATAAATAAGTACATAAATAATGCCCTCGCCGGGATTCGAACCCGGAACCTCCAGCTTCGTAGGCAGAGTCATTACCGACTAAGCTACGGAAGCTGACAAGCGGTTATTAGCGGTACATATTTGCAAAACAAAGAATTTGCTAACGTTAATTTGGAAGGTTGTCTGGTGTAATTGGAAGCAGGTTGGACGGGCAATCCAGAGGAAGCGGGTTCGAAGCCAGTGACAACCAGAGTCTTTCACAGTTGATTGTGAAATACAATAATCTTCATAACCATTTTTCATAAGTTCTCATGGAAACATTCTCAGTGAGCAATGAGAACTTACTCTTAAATTCTGATGAAAATTCTCGGAAATTTCCGAGTATGTTCCCACAATTTTGAGAATGTTCTACAACTTGTACAGTCGAGGAATTTAATTTCCTACCCATTTCGTACCTTGTCACAGTGACAATCAATATGAAAGCTGCTAGGACTGTCATATTATAGCTACTATGACAAGGTACGAAATGGGTAGGATATTAAATTCCGCGACCGTACGTACATTGCTAGGGTGGTAAGTATTTAATAAGAAAGTACAAGATGACTAAGCATTATATTTGGCATTCCGGAGCAGAAGTAGGCAAATATACTAATTGTTGTATGTCATCACTCGTCATCATAAAATTTTAGAATTTCGTACTTGAAGGGAAATACATTGCACAATATTATTTCGGTGTTCTGGATGCTTAGCCAAGTTGCCAATCGCTAGCACTTGGTAGCTTATCGTAGATTTCCCTCTCTGTCCCTCTTTCATATTAGTGCGACAAAGACAGTTAGCTGCCTTTTGTTTACGATTGATGATTAAGCGTTAGCGATTGGCAACCTGGTCTGTTTGCCTATACAATTGGTAAATTAAGAACGAATTCACTTATAGGACTTTCAATTTATAGGACAATTCACTCTCTCGACTATTTGAAGCCTGTGGTCTCACTAGTTTAATTTTTATGATAGTTTTATTAAAAACTGGGCTCTAAAATAAGATATTTAAATATTTAGGAAACGGTACTTACGTAATTTAACGTAACTCACGTAAGTCGATAATTGCTCGTAATGTTTCGATCCATTTAGAGTATCCTCACCATGGAGTACTCGCGGCCAAAGCCCGACGTGTACTCAAAGTATACAAATTACGTGAGTAATCCGTTTGCTAAATATTTAAATACGTATTATTATGTTTGAGTTTCATGTTAGTTACAATTCTAAAAAAGCGGCCAAGAGCATGTCGGGCCATGCTCAGTGTAGGGTTCCGTAGTTATTCAAAAACGGCTGGGCCGATTATGTTCAAAATAGTTTTATTTTAAAGTACTCTATAAGCATGATTTTTATCATATTTTTTGGACCTACGGATCAAAAGTTAGTGGGGGGACACCATTTTTTTTCTTCTGGAGCGATTATTTCCGAAAATATTGACTTTAGAAAAAAAAACTTTTTTCAAGACCCTTATTCTTTTTAAAAGACCTATTCAATGATACCCCACATTATAAGATTACATCAAATAAAAAAAATCCCCACTTCACCAGTTGGGAAGGTACAAGAATATTTTTTTCTAGTTTGTATTGTACTACTTTGTTGGCATGATTAATATCGATACGGCGAGGTGTACGAACATGGCGAAACTATAAGGGTTCCGTTTTTGCAATTTTGACTACGGAACCCTAAAAAACTCAAAAATATGGTGATAAAATTGCATTTGGCCGAATTTATGTTGACTATTATTTTACCCGAATCGGCATCAAGACCCTGGGTCCGTGGGGGCCTGCCAGCATCTTTGGTACCCAGGGAGCCGTTTTTTGATTTAGATTTAGTTTAGTTAACACGTTCGCCTCCGGTACTGTTTCACTAAGTGCTTCTACTATGCCGATCGGAATTATCTTATAGAAATCCTATGCCAGTGACACGCATGTGTGACCGAAAAGATTGTACTCCTATGCCGGCGATACACCATTGTGTCAAAAACGTTCGTATTTCTATGCCACTGGCATGGGAGTGAGAACTTGATTAATGCTAGTGGCATAAGAATAATATTACTTTGATCACGTATGTGTGTCACTGGCATAGGAGTACAGTTTTATAAATATTATAATTATTTATTTTCTGTCATTTAATTTAGTAAATCACATTAAATAGATATCGATTATCGTTCAAAAATGCTCCGAAATGTTTGACTTGGCAGAAAACCGAGCAACTGAAACTCTGATCACAGGTTGAAATTAAAAAAAAAAAAAATGAGTTGGCGGGTATTGGTTTTATATTTTTCTTCTTTCGCTTTATGACAACTCCGTTGTGTAAATTGCAGTGAAAATGTGTTTGTGTTTTACTTTCCTCGCAAACGAAGTGAAAAGCAGAGTGTACAACATGGGCATAAATGTCCATTTTTACCCTCGTCTACTATTTTGATTTTGATCAAAAAATTGCCTCGGTTAAAAATGGGTCACTTTATGCCCTTGCAGCTATGCTATTCTCTTATTGACACATTCGACGCTGCGTTCGTCAACGAGCTCGATTTCAAGACAGCCTTGTCTAAAATCCTAGCTGTTTGATTTGACATTAGGAATCGAGGCTGTGAGCGAGGTTGTGGGCGAGTTCGTCGCTGTTTTTCGTTAGAGAATACGAAGTTCATATATTAAACGTCAAACTTTCGACGCAATGTAGTTCCAGCTCACGCCGCATTCGTCGCCGAGCACTAGTGTCGTTTAAAGTACATTAGTGAATACCATTTTTAGGCTCGACGCTGCCGCAGCACTGACACAGCGCTGACAGCAAAGCGGTTTCCTTAGTGAATAACACTGCTGTACAATCTACTATTATTGAATACTGACGATGGGCTGCTGCCCAATAAATGTTTTTTTTTATTTGATTAGATTGGATTAGACTACGATAATAACTATGCGAATGCGAAAATTACGATACGAAAATTACGATATAGCCGATAACTGATCTTTTGGCGAAATTCAATCCTGCGTTTACTTGAATGGAAATTGGGAAGTGATAATTTGCCATAAAAGTTTGAGCCACATATTAATTAGTACACCTAACAATAGCGATAGCTCTCAATTCTTTGAAGCATCGAATATGGAAGTACCTAATTAAAAATATGATGATAATGGTTCATTTTTCATAAGTTTAGTGTACTATTCCAGTGTGGTAGAGGAATAATTTTACCTTATTTAGACATAGGTTGAAAGAGTCAGTCGATAGTGCCAATAAACGAAGCCCGCAGAACCAAAACTCTTTTTATCCTATTCGGTTATACGTGGTCAGAAACTAGACGGTAGGATAAAATATTAACTCGATATACATACTTACACATAACAGATACAGATACTTCCACTCTTTATTACAGATGCATTACGAAATCCTTTTCTTTCGGGATTTCACGGAAATGTCCGAATTTATATTTCTGTCTCGAAAGAGCTTCAATGAAATGGATACTGCAGCCCTACCTGCCGCTACGTTATTAACACGCGTTTACTTTCTATCCATCCCGCTCGTACTTGCATATTGGTGCGAGCGAGCCGGATAGAGAATAAACGCGGTAGGGTAGGGCTACTGAAGTTTTGTTACTGAACGGTTCTTTCAGAAATCAAAGGAAATAGGTAGTAAATTGTTAACTAATGGTCTAAAGTGAAACATTGCACCAGAGATATTCCTAGCCAAATAATTGGAGGGTAAATGTGTCACTTTAAACACAACATTGCGACGTTGAGGAAAGTAAAAAATCGATTGATCGACCCTAAGGACGGAAGTACAACTTTCGGCCCGCCTAGTTATGTACGAAAATTGAACTTTCCGGGTAAGGACAGATAAAAAAAACATCTATACGAGTATATAAGCAGGATTAGTTTTCAATGTTAGCAAAGCAAATGAATTAAATGAGTTATTTATAAATATTTAAGGCATGGTCGTTTATAGACGTGCTTTAAATACTGGTAGTTGTCTCGTATTATCTAAATCCAATACAACAGTTAATGTACAAGCAAATATAATGGTGATAGTGACATTTAATTAAGATAACAAAAACTCGAGAGTAAAATTATTTGAATAACAGATTGTTCATTGCTCCGTGACTTCCTGCAAGTTTCCTTTACATAAATTATCATGAGTAGTTAGTTGAGTACTATTTGTCACACAAACTCTCTTACTATGCGACTATATTACGTATATAATACGTGTGTATTTCCATTAAGAATTGACATAACTCAGCGACATTTTTGAGTTCGTCACAATTGAATTACATCCCGACATTTTGAACACTTAACAGGGTTCATGGTCTAAGGGTGACTGACAGTGGTGTTCAAAAAGTTGTGTGAAATATGACTTATATATCGGTCTTTGGTAAATATGACTTACTAAGGGTGGAAAGTAATGATGATCCTTCCCGCTACCGACCGAGTCTACCAACCATTACGATGAACTTTCAGTAGGTATAGTACCAACATCAAGTCAACATGTAAGTCGTTGGCTTCTGAAACTTAAATACAAACAAACATATATTATACACATTATCGAATAATTTGTGCTTTCATAGCCGCGCTTAAAACAGTACTAAGGCTGCGTTTTACCAAACTTTTATTAGAAGAATAACGCTTACTCTCGGATACTAGTGTCAAATTACTATGAAGTTTTGACATTACTATCCGACAGTAAGCGTTATTCTTCGAATAAAAGTTTGGTGAAATATACTCTGAGTGATGTTGATGATAAAACCATATCAAAAGCTATTAACGATAATCATCTAATATACATTCATGTAGATCACTTATGTACACTAATTCTAGTTCACTTTGTACAATACAACTCTCGGCAGCCGCATGTATAATTAAATTATACCATAAAAAGGTAAATCTTAAATCAAAATACTTGTGAGTAGGTAGTGATAATATAAAACATGAAAGAGTGATATTTAAATCTTTTTGTAATTTTTTTAAAGCTAACATTTCCATTATAATGGTTTTATAACCAGTTTTGCTTATAATAGTGATCAACGCCTTCGACGCGTTGCCGTGGACTCAGTGCATGACAATGGAGACCTAGGCTCTCCGAAACATGTCGAATGTAGTGACTAAATAAACATGAGGTTAATCGTTTAACTATATTCATAAGTGTTGTCTCACACAAGTTTAATTTCAATTGTAATTATTTTCTATGTCTTGTTTATGTATACAAAAAGACGTCATGCCAGATTAACTTATCTAAGTATTTAGGTATCACTGTGAGCAAACTTCCGCATCTGTTTCCAGATCTCATTATTCTTTGCTTCAGATTGGTCCCCTCGTATATGATAGGGTATATAAATATTCTAATAATTGCGACATAATTTCTGTTCAAAATGGCGATCACAGAAAAGAACCAAGTTTACGAAAAAGTTCCGGTAAATGAAGTAATTAGTGAAAAAGGTCAGTGTTTTTTTTAACATATATGTTAGATTATTTCGATCTTCCATGGCGACACAACTGGAGTTAGGTATTTTAATAAATAACTTTGTGATAACGTTTCAGCACTTTATTCCACTTGACATACAGATGAATGAATGACACAAATTAACACGAGCACCAGTATTTAAGGACTACCGAAGTACTAGAACAGAGTAGGGATAGAAAGCACCGGTAGTCGTTAAACAACAAGTACCAATTCAATTCAAACAATTTCTCATAAGTATTTTATTTAACACTTATTATTATTAATTATATTTATCCTCAATTTAATTCCAAGTAGTATTTAATATTTCATTTTACTTTATCCTCCTGGATCCCCCGTTCCTCGCTTGAGGACATAAGATTTAAAAAAATCTCTGGCTAAATGTCAAAGCAGCATAACAAGTTGGCATGTGTAGAAAGTATCCGAACGAAACTGTCAATCTAATAAAATAAACATGGAGTATCAGGCGGCCAATCACCGATCAGTACGGCTTAGACAGCTGACGCTACTTGCAACACTATGTTCCGCGGTAAGTAAACATTAATTTATATCAATGAAAGTGTAATTATATATTTTTGTTTACTGTTGATTAGTAAACATATGATGTAATTCATGCGTTAGTATTTAGGTTACCTTTGTATAATTACAAAACTTTAGTTTTATGAATCTTTGAAGTTTATGTACTCGTGCGAGTATGCAAGGACTTACACAAATAAATTATGTTCTCGTACGAGTAACATCGGTCTCAATAAAGTAAGTTTTTTATTTCACACGAATGTTAATTATTTTTTATTTCCAATTTTCAGCCTTAAAAAGACAGTGAAATTGAGGAATACCGGAACTTCGACGAATCCGACGGTCTTTCCGAAGGTGAAGATGTGTATATTACAAGTACGTCCTTCCAAAAATCTAGGCACCCTTTTGTCCGGTAAGACCTTTAGGCTCTCGGGTGCATTACGTCTGGGCTCAGGCTGTGTAGCCCCACGTAAATGCCACTGCAACGCTAATGTGTCGTCGAAGGGGCTGCATGATCTCTCGTGCAATAGAAGTGCTGGCCGTATAGCACGCCACGCTACCATAAATGATATCCTGCGCCAAGCGTTCACTTCCGCGGGATTGCCTGCACTCCTGGAGCCTACGGGTCTAGCGCGGGATGACGGAAAGCGGCCAGATGGCATGACTCTTGTTCCCTGGGAGCTGGGGCAGCTTTTAGTATGGGACGCTACATGTGTGGATCTCCCAGGAACTTTGAAAAAGGCCGGAGCGGCTGCGGAAGCAGCTGAACTCCTCAAGCGGCGCAAATATGCAGCTATAGATTCCAGCTGCATATTTGTGCCGTTTGGGGTAGAAATACTTGACCCCTGAGGACCTGGAGCCCACGAGATTTTTAAAGGGCTCAAGAAGCGGCTCGTAGACGGCACCGGTGACCAGAGAGCTGGCTATTACCTCGCCCAGCGAATAGCAATTGCTATTCAGCAAGGTAATTCCGCTAGCCTTCTGGGCACCCTACCATCAGGCACAGAGCTCAAGCCTATTGTTTTATTTCCTTAGTGTTAGTTTATTTTATTCTATTATTTTGTATATTTTAAATTATTAATGTGATATAATATATTTTTGTACCAATTAATGTGATTACCTATAAAGTTATTTAATTTGTCTAACATGCAACTTGCATACCATTGTTAAGTATATGTGTACTCGTACACAGTTTAGAAAAGTTAATTTTGTTACTGGCTTTTATTTGTAAGTCTGTGCTGCCTATTACAAAAATAACTATATTTTGTAAGTTTATAATCATATTAATCATACCTATGTAGAGGAAAAGATTTCG
The DNA here is from genome assembly GCA_025490895.1 of Thaumatotibia leucotreta. NCBI lineage: Eukaryota > Metazoa > Arthropoda > Insecta > Lepidoptera > Tortricidae > Thaumatotibia > Thaumatotibia leucotreta. The sequence continues at coordinate 12,348 of JALPQI010008206.1, forward strand.
ATCTGTTTGAGACTAAATTAATTTCATTGTTCTCTAATAAGTCCAAATATGTGGTTTTTGTATTTTTAAACGTAATTAAACGATTTTTGTACCGTTTTGTTTCCTTTCATATAAGTACCTCGAGTGAGGACATAGTCCCTTTGTACTCGCATGAGACCATAAGGAAAAACCTGATGGAAAACCCCTGGATTTTTTTAATTATTTTTCCTACAATTTGGGTTGCTTCCTTATTTGATTTATTGAAAAAAATATCAGTTTTGCTTGATTTGACACCTCCAGGATCCAGGAGGTTAAGATTCTATAATTAGTTCATTATATAATACAAAGAAAGTCTACATTTCCTAATCAATAGCTGTTCCAATAATTCTAAAGTTAGTGAGCTTTGACCATTAAGTGCGATAATCAATAACTCATGAAATAATCATGCAGTAATTTAATTACAATTGATAATTTCCTTAAACTATACTTTTTCTTAATATAAAAATAACTTTGTAAATATAAACCAAATAGCGTGCCTATTTATTCATAGGCGCTATCACGGCCATACTGATCCGAAGCTCGTGCTCAGAGCGAACGGTCTGAAAACAAAAGAAGCTCAGTTGTTTTAACGGCCCAGTTGCAGGACTAATGTCTATTTAACCCATTCAGACAAGTGGTAGAAAAAACACAGTGAGCTTGGGGGAACCACTTGATTGGTCAGCCCAGTTGCTAAACTAAATAGTTCAGATCGATTTAAGCAAGTGGCAGACAAACCATGATACCCATGAATTAAACGGCCCAGTCGTTGGACTAAATCCCTCCGATCCATCCAATCGAGTGGCAAAGTAACTATCTATATTAGATCGCCCAGTTGCTGGACTAAACTATTTCAGTCCATCCAAGCAAGTGGCAATAATCACTAAATCTCTTGTATTTATTTCATGGCCCAGTTGCTGGACTAAACTATTTCAGTCCATCCAAGCAAGTGGCAATAATCACTAAATCTCTTGTATTTATTTCATGGCCCAGTTGCTGGACTAAACTATTTCAGTCCATCCAAGCATGTGACCAGTGCTTAAATCTCCTCTTTTACAGACATCCCTGACATACAGATACAGTAGGCTTACTTTATTTTTTGTGTTATGTTATGTGGCTCTTTTACTTTATACAAAATAAGTCTCATGCCGTTGTAGATATCTAAAACTGAAAAGTTATTTTATTATAAATTGTGTAAGCTTACTGTTAATTCATCTTTAATTAGTTTCTTTACTATGTTGTAGTTTACTTTAGTTTTGTAATCAATCAACAATGTTTATGTAATAAGGTTTGTTGTCAAGAATTCATTCTAAAGGTACAAATAAACATTTTTGAAAACAGAATATGCTATTTATTAACATTGTAAGCTACCTACCTAACTTATTCACTTTCGCTATCACGGTCAGTATTCAAAGCAAAGTTAGGCGATGGATACAATCTAACGTGTTCATGAGCGACGATGATAGGTTTACTGTGACAATGCTTAATATTTTTAACTTCATACCTGTAACCCTCTAAAATTTTTGTTATTTGAAACGGACCAAGGTATTTAGGGCCTAATTTGTTATTCGACCATTGTGTGTCCTTACAAAGGACAAAATCGTGAAGTGCGAATGGAATTACTTTGGCGCGTGTTGAATCAAATCGCCGTTTACTTTTTTGCGCTTGTTCGGCTAACCTGACCATTGCCTCATAGCGAAGTGCGTCTCTGTCAATGCGATCTTCTATGAGGCTCATTTGAGCTATAGCGGGAAGGGCACAGCAGCAGCAGTCGGCAGTTTTCGGCAATCTTCATCCTCTGCCACGCCGTCGGGTCACGATGACAGCAACAGCCATGATGCCGGCAGGTTGCTCTGGTTCAACATGGTGCACTGAAAATATCAATTTGTACGGTATCAGTTTCAACACAGAAATATTTTGCACGCTTAACCTGATCACAAGATTAAAAAGTTTATGTTAGAGTATTGGTATCTGCTTACACTTGTCATGAAAATAATAATGGGCTTTACTTTACTACAACCCAGTTAATCTTGTAGATAATAAAATGTTTTGAGAACACAAAAGGTTAACATTACAAACAGAAATGTCAACCGTCATTTCATTAAGCTATTGCTTCGAATTTTTCATTAAAACAATTGGAACGAAACCTGTCCTTTTATTTCCGTTGCTCCAAAACAACCAAAGAGTTGGCGTCTCCAATCCTTAATTTCTTGGACATCTTATGGCAAGACATTGCGCTCGTTTCATCGCCACAGCATAGTCATCACGAACGAAAACGCTGACAACTCTCACATGGATCTTGTTGATCTTGAAGTTGAACATCCTGTAACGGTAATTTCACACGCATAGAAAACTTTTAACAACAGGCATGGAATGAAAATGTTTGTTACGATCAAGAATTTATTTTTGGCACACTACAAAACAAAGTTATCTGCAGGTATTTTAGAACTGCTAGTATTTCAAAAATAAGAAAGTAACAAGTATAAGCCATGATATCATTTGAAATTACTAGAATTACCTACCGTTTTTATTTTTCTCGTCAAGTGGGTAGGGAACCTACCCACACGTATTGTTACAACAGAAATCATAAAAAAGGAACAAGACAGTTATTTAAATCTCGACATCATTACCTTACCACCTGTTGTCGATTTTAAACCTTACCGTTTACATATGATAAATTTACCAGCACTCACTGTTCCGTGAGTTCAGTTTTCGGTGAGATGTCCAGTTCGGTTGCAGAAGTCACAGAAAATGGTTTTGCAATCACGAATTCTATGGCCAGTTTTACCGCATTTATAACAAACAATCTTGAAGTGTGGAGCAATTATCTAATTTTTTTGTTTTTTGTGTAGGTAAATCATTGTTATTGTTATTGTTGAAATTAGGTCGTTTCCGATTATTGTGGGTAGTTGTCGGCACTGCAGCTTCACCATTTTGTTGATACTCAACAGGGTTCCTATATTTAAGATAGTTGTTGAGGGTAGATATAAGTTCCACTTGTGTTGTTGGCAATGATCTTAGTAATTCTGCTTGAAAATATTTCAGCCTTATGCCAGAGATTAAGTTGTTTGATGCGTTCGGTGAAATAGCAGTAAACTATCGCCAAGCTTAGGCAACATATTCTGTTTCGGCTTGATATGAAGTGTATACACGGAATTTATTTACATACACTATGTGGCGTGTTTCTCCTTGAAACGGTGTTAGAATGTGAGTTTTCATTTCTTCCCACGTTGCATATCGATGAGCGTTGTCGTCAGCCCATCTTTTTGCTCGTCCTCGAAGACACAATAAGGCTTTCATCATCGCTGTTGTGGCAGAACATCCTCTTCGAGTAATGAGGGAGTCTACTTGTTTACACCAAGCAATCACTGTCATCCGTTGTTCGTCTGGATTAAACTCAGATAAGTACAAATCACTAAGTTTATGATGCACTTGATTTTATCCACTTCTATTGTTGGAAACTAACTTTTCCAATAATTCTATTTGACGTCGAAGGAGGTTCAATTCATTTTGTTGGTTTTTCGGTTTATATGGTAGTTGGCGAGAACAGGTGAATATGAACGTTGAGGGCGCTCCACATCAGCGTTATTGGAGTGTTGTGGTGCGTGATGTTCCTGACCGGCTTCTGATGTTAGATTATTTCGATCTTCCATGGCGACACAACTGGAGTTAGGTATTTTAATAAATAACTTTGTGATAACGTTTCAGCACTTTATTCCACTTGACATACAGATGAATGAATGACACAAATTAACACGAGCACCAGTATTTAAGGACTACCGAAGTACTAGAACAGAGTAGGGATAGAAAGCACCGGTAGTCGTTAAACAACAAGTACCAATTCAATTCAAACAATTTCTCATAAGTATTTTATTTAACACTTATTATTATTAATTATATTTATCCTCAATTTAATTCCAAGTAGTATTTAATATTTCATTTTACTTTATGATTCTATAATTAGTTCATTATATAATACAAAGAAAGTCTACATTTCCTAATCAATAGCTGTTCCAATAATTCTAAAGTTAGTGAGCTTTGACCATTAAGTGCGATAATCAATAACTCATGAAATAATCATGCAGTAATTTAATTACAATTGATAATTTCCTTAAACTATACTTTTTCTTAATATAAAAATAACTTTGTAAATATAAACCAAATAGCGTGCCTATTTATTCATAGGCGCTATCATATATTATTTACTATGTGTGTGTATTTAATATAAAAATAAATGTATCTCTAAAAAAATATATAAATGTATTTTTCATTAGAAGTGTTTTAAATTTAGTGTTGTGTTTCATACTAACATCATTTGTTGATCACATAATTATGACCGGCAAATTTACCTTGCCTTAAAATTTCACATAAAAATCCGAAATTAACCCGATGGCTTGTTTTATACCAATAGTAAACATAGCAATAAGAATATGTTACATAAAATTTACCGTTTCACAAATAAAATTATTTGATTTAGAATTTTTCGATTATCCCTCATATTTTAACGACGTACGGTACGGATCTTATGGCGTAAACTTAAGTTTAATAATATCCTGATGTTTGTTTACGTTACACCCGTGGTCGTCAGAATATTATTAAGCATATTATAGGTAATTTTATGCGATTAAGACCCGTTTGTCGTTATAAAATTATTTGAGTCTTAATTCGCCTTAAAACTTATGATTACATGAGAAAAGTAAAGGTAGCGACTAATAGAGACCAAAAAAGCTATACGACATTCATGATCAACAACTATATTCTTAGTACTCAATATCGCGATACCGCGGACGGAGTTGCATAATACCGTTCTAGTTATGCTACATGTTATCCCAAATACATACCTAAACTATATAATAAACATCGACTGTACAAAGTGTACTTTTTTACTTAAAACAATCAATTTCAATTTCGTAATGATAACTATCTACTGAACTAGTACAGCCAGGGACATAAGTTATGTATTTTTTTTACTTACTTTTGGAGCATAGGGTCCATTATTGTATATATTATATGTAAATTTATGCCTTTGACTGTACATTCAATTTTGATGAAGATAAGCTTTTTTGGGTTTTGAAGTCGCGACATGGTTTCTACTTTATGAAATTACCGCTAGGTACATAATAAATTAATCACCAAATTTAAAACCGACTTCAACCGAATTTTCTAAGATCCCATCGTTAGACCCCAACTTGGTGCCAAAAGAACCATTTCGGGGTTTTAAACAAAATTTGAAAACCTGATTCTCGGAGATATCTTGTAACATACATTAAAAAAAAAACCAGTCGAATTGAGAACATTATTTTTTGAATTCCGTTAAAAAACAATTTTCTTAGGTACCTACAGTATTTTGAAGTTTAATAAAATTATCGTCACAAAACTAACCACTATTCAACTGTTTTTGAAGCTTCTCTGAGACTTTGCACTTAAAGTGGCCATATAATACGGAGTTTTTTGTTCATAATTATTATTTCAGATGAAACCCAAGTACCCTCCTACGGCTATGGAATCCGCCATGTCCAAATTATATTATTATTCGTGTGCATGTGTATTGGGTACATCGCAAGAGCACACTTAGGAGTCTCAATAGTAGCAATGACAAATGTAATTGGTCATAGCAAAAATTCAACATTAAATATAACAGTAATAGAAACAAATGGAACTGAGCATAATAGAACAGATGCACTAAATTTTAATGTAACTGTCACTAGTAATGATGGTTATGAAATAAATAACACGGACTTCGTTCTCAGCAATAAGACTGAAGATAACATTTGGAATGTTTATCGGGTGAGTTTGTTATGCAATACCTATCTACTCGTAAAGGACTCTGGATTTTTAAGCTATGAGATATGGCTTCATTTTAGATTTAGATAAACATTAAAAAAAAAAACATTATTTTTACTTTAAACCTGTATGACGTTCCTCAGAAGGCATGTAATATTTCAAAAAAATAAGCAACATTTTGACTATAATTTTCACTATCCCTAACCTTTTCAATTGGTTTAAAAAAATTAGAGTAAAGTGCTGACTAATAAAATAAATACAGGCACCTACATATATTTGAATTTACATAATATATATATTTTTATTAGGGTTCCGTAGCCAAAATGGCAAAAACGGAACCCTTATAGATTCGTCATGTCCGTCTGTCCGTCTGTCACAGCCGATTTACTCGGAAACTATAAATGTTACAGTAAAGAAAATTTGGTAAGGATATGTGTTGTACAAACCGCCACAAGATTATGATACTAAATTGTAAAAAAAACCATTGGGGTGGGGGCCCTCCATACATGTAACTGAGGGAAAAAAATATTTTTTAGTTGTTTATAAGCGTGTGGGGTATTAATAGAAAGGTCTTTGAAAATGATATGAAGATTTATAAATCTTATTTTTATTTAAGCAAATCGTTTTCAAGATATCAGCTCTCAAAGTCTAAAAAATGTGTCCCCCGCTCTTTTTTTAAAACTACGCAATATAAAATTTGAAAAAAAATATATGTTATGTACATTAATAAACTCTATCAACGAATTTCGGTTATATTAAATTATCTCCTATAGTTTTTGAGGTAGGTTTATTTAACTGTATTTTTTAATAAAAAATTGATAATGGTACGGAACCCTTCGCGCGCGAGTCTGACTCGCACTTGGCTGGTTTTCCAACCTGCTTACGGAATGTAATAAAATAGTAGCGATCCCATCGTAGAAGTAATCAAAATGTCAGCAATTTCTTTTAAGTATGGAGCTTTTCGGCTAATAAGTACATGCCAACCCTCTAACCCTCTTATTCATAAACGTTTGTTAACTTAACAAGCCGCTAATAATTGTTTGTCTCTTTTGCTCTTATGGTCACATTGTTAAGACCGAAAGGGACAAACAATTATTAGCGGCTTGTTAAGTTAACAAACGTTTATGAATAAGGGGGTAAGGGTATAAGGGTAAAAAGCTCTCAACATACTCTGTCTAACAATACCTGGTAGTAAGCAGGCGGTAAATTCAAAAACGTAGGCGCGAAGAGTTATTGTCTGCCCACAGAAAATTTGAAATTTAAGCCATTTTTACTGACAGGGATTGTTGGACAAGTATACTAAGTGTTCTGTTTAAAAGTATTTTTTCCATAATATAAGGAGTTTTAGTTTTTATCAAATCAAATTCGTTTCCTGCTTCACAAATTACGTTATATGAAAAAATACGAGTACATCACAGTTCTAAAGTTAAACTTTTTCCAGACTTACGACTGGTCAAAAACTATCAATGACATGATCTTAGGCGCCTTCTTCGTCGGATACTGTGTCGCCATGTTTCCCACTGGCATGATCTGTCAACGTTTTGGCGGAAAACTTCCGTTGCAAATATGCTTGTTGACAAACGGACTAGTAACTTTAGCTACGCCAACCGTTGCTGTTTGGGTAAGTTTTGTATAAGTAAAATCAAAACTGTATGCTTAGCACATCTATCCGTCTATCCGTCCCTCTTCTGTGAATATAGGTAGTGAAGGACGGGAGATCTATCTCGCGGCGACATACTGTCGCACCAATCATGTGCTAAGCCTGCTGGATTAGCTATTTTGAGTTGTCAAGTACTAAAAGTGAGATGTTACTTTATATTATGTTCACCTAGTATGTGTATTTTGTATGTGTCTTTGTTTTTTTTGTGACTTAGCCTAATTTGATAATTTTAGTCTTTTATAAAGGATACTCCTTAGACTACCTGTTATGGTAGATAATATTGGGCGGTAAATAGTGAGTAGTGGAAAGTAAATAATGAAAGCGGAGGTTTCATTCTGATCAGTGAAGGAAAGTGAAATATATATCAGTAGGTGTCAATACAAGAACATCTATTTTAGTTTACACTTTGGATTTGGAACTGGGTTTCTTTTCTTGCGAGTTCTTTTATGCCAGCGCAGAGTGCAAGTAATTACTTGCACTCTGCATTGGCAATAAAGAAGTGGCAGCTTAAGCACATCACTGGAATAATTATTCAAGTGAAATGCTTAAGCTGAGATATACGTTAAATTATAAGTACATAGGAGTTTTAAGAGAAAATGAATATCTGAATTATGCATTGGTTGTCCAACACAAACGCGATTCTACCTATTCGTAATTCCCAAACAATATGGATTCCACACAACTGCAGTTTACAACATTCGTAATTCTACACAGTCTATAATTTGACGCAATGGGAATTCATACGATTCGCAATTCTACACAAAATGAGTTTAACGCAACTGCAGTTTACTCCATTCGTAATTCTTACTGTTCGTGATTCTGTACAGTATAGGTTCAACGCAACTGCAGTTTACTCTTCCTGTTCGTGATTCTGTACAGTATGAGTTCAAAGCAAACGCAGTTTTCGACATTCGAAATGCTACGCAGTTATTTTCAAACACTGACAGCAGGAGTACTGTATAGCTGGACGTAAACATTACAATAAATAATAATTAGTGTAGCTTGTGGCATCTGTTGAGGGTGTGTGTCGTAGGACTCTTGGCTCTGCCTTGCCTTAATAATCGGCCGTCCAGTGAGGAGTCGTCACGTCCTGAGCCGCTCACGATTATTTTATGTATATTAGCTTCAACGCCTGTCGGGACAGGTTCACAGTATTCACATACACAATGGGTTGTAGCAGGATTATATCGTAGTAAATTTCTCCAAAGGGTCTCTGCGTTTTGGATCTCTATCCCCATGTACGCCACTCAAAAGATTGGGATTTAAAGGCAGAATACATGACTCAGGAACAAATATTTTTGCTCATCACACAAATAGGTAAACGCCCACATCGTAGTTGAAACCCAGAACGAGGACATTTACAGTATGTGAAATTTATAGTATCTTTAGGATAGAACATTAGACAAAAAACTAGAATTAAACGTCAAATGTTAACGTAATTTCATGTTCATGGGATACCGGGTATTATTTATTTATTTGTCGATATCTCCAGTAACACATTACATTATTAATTATGCCTTTTTATTACTTTGCAAAGTTAATAACAAATCCTATTTAGAAATTCTCTCACAATTGTATTTTTTTATCAGTGAAAAATTAAAATAACTAAATGAAACAACATTTATATTTTAAAGACAAACGGGTCTTAATCGCGTAAACTTACGTTTAATTATATCCTGACGTTTCGGGCATGACGTTACACCCGTGGTCGCAGGCAGACTGTCACAGTCTGCCTGCGACAATTAAACGTAAGTTTACGCGATTAAGACCCGTTTGTCTTTAAAATATGAGTGATAATCGTGAAAGTTTAAATCAATATATGAAACAACATTTATTAATATTTTGGTTTATTAATAATAGAGGTTATCGACGAACATTACACATTATATACGATAATCTGAAATTATTTTTAGTGGATAAAAGTATCCATTCCTAAAACACGATACCGATATACGATAAAATTATAAAAATAGTTTAAAATATGCTATGATCCGATAAATCACTGTTCTCTACTCCGTCACCTACTTCTTGGTCTGCAGAATCGCATTTGTCTTGATCTGAGCTGCCCTCTATGTCCGAATCTGAATCTTCTGCTTTTGACTCGGTGCTGTCATAATTTACATAGATGAAATCATCATTGTCACTGAGTATTTCCAACGCTTCTTTAATAGTTAAGTCTCCGTTTTTACATTTTTGGATTACAGTTGTTTCATGGTATTTATGAGTTCGTCGTTTTTTTGACGGTTTCTTGCCTGTAGCTGAATTGCGTTTAATCCTATGATCCTGATATTTTGCTTCTTTTTTCAATTTGCAAAATAAATTAATTTTAGGTGGCGGCCGAATCTCACACCGATTCTATGGTGCCACCCTTCCAAAGCACTTGTAGTTTTATTCATTTCGTTGTTGCAGCTAAAAACTTCCGGTTTCACTTTGTCTATCCAATGGTTTTCGTAATATTCTTAAAAGTGAAGATATTGTTCTACAGCAGGCACAGTTCATGCAATATAACGAAAATCATCAGGTACCTATAGATGATGGTTCAAACAATGCCAGTTTACATACCTGCTGAGTAATGTTTTCACCCATTGGGTGTTGAGTTACTCCCAGTTTTACAGCATTTCTTTAAACAGCATGCTGGTAGTGGAAAAAACATCCTTTTAATACCACATTTTTAAAAACTTTTTGTAAACCGTTTGTCACTGCAACTTCAAATTCACTTTTTAAATGTTTAACGTTTAGTGACAGTTTTTCGTTTAATATGGAAAATAGCAATTCATTATGTACTTTCTAATTTATTGGGTAGTAAGACATATACCACAGGAACGATTGTCATAGATTCATCATCATGTTTGTTCAAGTGGACATGCAGCGTATATACCTGATAAAACAGCGATGGAGTTACCTTAAAGGTACCATTATCCAAAAAACTCATAGACTTTTTAAATGCCTCCTTGGCTAAGGGTATTCCAAACACAAAAATGTCGTACTTGTTGCTAATCAAGAAGTCCTCACAAATAATTTCGGGTAATATTATGTCGTCAATTTTGTTGAATGAACTTTTTTGCACACCCAGTGCTTTATACCGGTGTTTGTACAAGCAATCCTTTATTAATTTTGTGGTACTCGAGTGTTTAGCACCCACAAATCAGAAGGCGTGTTTGTTAAATGTATTTACAAGTATATTATTATTTACACAAATTACAGAATATTTTACAATTAGTTAGCAGATATATCGACTATCACTATTACTTAGCTGTATTGAATTGAATTGAACGGAACAGACAGCAATGTTCTACATTTCGTTGCCATGGTAACGCTCAGCGTGCCTGCACGCGGACTTAGCGCATTCACATAGGCATGCAGTGTGGTAGGTCACCACATGTTCCCCCCTGGCCAGACCGTGACTGCGGGCGAAATCTGCTAGGGAACCTCACGAATCTTCCACTCTTCGTTCGCTTCTCTTCTGCCGGTTCGGTTTCGTTACTGTTTGGTGATTTAGACAAATTTTCACGCACGATGTAAGCTGGCTTGAGTCTGTCTATCGAGACGTTATTCAGTTTGCCTTTGATGACAATAGCGTAAAATTTAGGCTGACGTTGGACGACTCTGTATGGGCCTTCGTAAGGTGGTTCTAGCGAGCCACGTACACGATCGACACGGAGGAAAACGTGTGCACAGGTTTCTAAATTACGTGGTATGTAAAATGGGGAAGACGGTATATGCCACGATGCTGGTTTTGGTGTTAGCTTCTCCATGTGAGAACGAAGGCGTGTGACGTATTCTGTAACATCTGCCCCTATGTAGTCAGGTAGAGGTGACTGGCCTAGAGGGAACTGGCCTGGTAAGCGAAGCGTCTCGCCGTAGACGAGCTCTGCCGGGGTATCCAGCAAACCTCACCGCCTTGACCCGTCGCGCATGCAAGCTGCTAAGAAGAAATTCGAGGATATGATGGCATCTGGTATAGCTCATCGTTCAGAAAGTCCTTGGGCCAGTGCACTGCACCTGGTAAAGAAGAAGTATAGCACCTGGAGACCTTGTGGTGACTACGTTGGTGTCGGCAGTTGTGGGGCTCGAGTGTTTAGCACCCAAAAATCAGAAGGCGTGTTTGTATTGTATTTACAAGAATATTTACATAAATAACAGAATATTTAGTTAGCAGATATATCGACAATCACTATTACTTAGATTTGAACGGTACAGATAGACAGTTTTACATTTCGTTGCCATGGTAACGAAGGCTCAGCGCGCCTGCGCCCGCGCGCATTCACATAAGCATGCAGTGTGGTAGGTCACCACAATTTAATAACTGGAATATATTTTGATTCCCTTACTGTAAATTATTTGTACCGTCTTCATAGTCTTAGTAACTTTCGTTCTGCAGATATCAATATATCAATGGTTATCGATGCACTGCATTGCATCGTATTTACGCATCAGTTGGAACCATCTTTACAATCACCCCTAAAGTAATATTTATATCCATTTCGTAAAAGAACATCTTTGCGTTTTTCACTTTTTATAAACACTATATTACCACCGTCCTCTTCCTTCATCGTTGAACAGATTTCTTATATTTTTTTTTCAATTTACGGAATTCACAGCAAATTTGGTCCATATTCTTGAATTTAAGAATAAACAATTAGATAGTATAATAATTAGGAAACATCAATAAATAGAGGAATTAAGTGTGTTATACGGCCCAACAAAATATATAATAATTGTGCTTACGCCCTTAAATCTAACATTATGTGTAAAAGGGGTAGGGCGTATGAGTCACTGAAGGCTCTATTTTTCCCAGAAATAAGGCGTATAAGATTATTACCGGACACGGGCTAGAGTTGAAACGTCAATAAGATAATTGGTTTTTGTTACTGAAGGGTGTAAATGACAGAATGAGTAGGTAACAAGACAAGTAACTTACCTCATAATTCACTTAAAACGTTTACTATTTATGCATCAAAAGTTTTTCCTATTTATAATTTATAATATAGATTTATTAATCAACATAAAACAGGTTTAAAAGTAAGTACATCCAAACCTTTAACCTTCCTTGCTGATCCTGACGAAAGAACGGTTCTCAATATATAGGTTCTGAATTAACCGAATGAGATGCTCGGAAATTCCCATCTCATGTAACACCATCCACAGCTTATCTCACTGCACACAGTCAAAGGCCTTAGTGTAGTCTATGAAGCACAAGATTGTTACGATTTAAAGAACTTTAATTTATTACATAGGATAAAACGCTATTAGTGTTTGAAAATAACTCTGTAGCATTTCAAATGTAGAAAACTGAGGTTACGTTGAACTCATACTGTACAGAATCAGGCACAGGAAGAGTAAAGATTGCGTTAAAATATCGACTGTGTAGCATTTTGAATGTAGTAAACTGCAGTTGCGTTGAACCTATACTGTACAGAATCACGAACAAGAGGAATCCCGATTGCGATAAAATATCGACCGTGTAGAATTACAAATGGAGTCAACTGCATGCGTTAAGCTCATTTTGTATAAAATGTAAACTGCAGTTGTGTGGAATACATATTGAATGGGAATTACGAATAGGTAGAATCGCGTTTTTATTGTCCATCGCATAATTCAAATCTGCGTTCACAGGGCGGCTGGAAGGCAGTATACTGTTGCAGAGTCTTACAAGGTGCAAGCCAAGCTGGTTTGTACCCTAGTGCTCATTGCTTTCTAGCCAAATGGGCTCCTATCAGTGAAAAAGCCACTCTGAGCAGCTTTGTGTATACGGGTAAGATGATATTTTCTTTTCACTATTTGCATTTGTTATACTTTCTCTTGACAGAAACTATAAAGCCATAAATTATGTGCCAGAATTTCTGTCATTGATAAACCTACTAGTAATACTCTACGTGTGAATGCACACAAATATCACATAATCAGCCTATATCGTTCAATGCTGGACAAAGGCCTCTCTTTTACCTATGCGTATGGGTAAACGGATTAGCGATCGCAGTAGTGTGTATAATACTGCTGCTACCGTCACCAGTTATCAATAAATTTATGTTTAGCGACACCTTAATCCTTTAGCCGACTGTAACGACACTCACGTGAAGAGTTCGGGTGGTAAATGTATTCTTACCGCTGTCACCCGCTTACTCTCTATCAGGGCATTTCTCCTAGTTTTTTAACCACTGTGACTTCGGTGGTAGCCTTATCACACGAATCCCGAGAAATGCGTGCATTTTTGGATATCTTGGTAGACGTCGGTGACGACTACCAAGATATCCAAAATATGGTAGGTACCTATCCACGGAAATCAAGTAATAAAGTTGCCACCGAAGTCATGGCGGTTGAAACGCTCGAAGAAATGCTCAATTAAAAGGAATTGTTTCTTTTTTAGGAACTTTGATAGGCACAGTCCTAGCCTTCCAAATAGCTGGACTACTAGCCAACTCTCTAGCAGGGTGGCCCGGTATATTTTGGCTTGCAGGGTCACTCTGTTTAGTCGCTTACCTTATGCTAACAGTCTTTGGCGCTGCGAGCCCTGCTCTTCACAAGTCTATCAGCGAAGAAGAGAAAAACTACATTTTGGGAAAGATTGATGATGGCATAAAGAAACAGGTGATTTGAACTTTCCAGGCTACTCTTATTGTCAAAATTACAACGATATACTATTCAACCCCACTTCAAAAAAAAAGGAGAATGTTCTCCATTCGACAAACTTTTTTTATTTATTTTTTGTATGTAATTGTTATTCGCCTATTCAAATCTTCAAGATTCGTAGGTAGAGTAATTTTTTTTATTGGATCTTTGTTATGTAATATAAATTAATTGCGTTGATTGATATGTTTGTTGTGAATTGTTTTAGGCTGCAAAAGTACCATGGAAATCTGTCTTTAAATCCAAACCGCTCTGGTCGACGTTCATTACTCACACTTCTGCCGGAATCTGTTTCGTCTTCTTCTTCACGCAGATACCATCATACATGCACTATATTCTCGGGTTTGATGTTAAAAACGTAAGTTTGTATTTATATATAATAGTTATCAAAATGTATGCATGAATTATCAAATCTGAAGATATTAGCCTACCAACTTTTTCATAAACGTCCTCTAACTTAGAAAGCCGCTAAGTATTTTTTGTTCCTAACAGTCATATCAATATGTCTATAAAAAGGACAAACAATACTTAGCGGCTTGTTAAGTTAGGAGATGTTTATGAATTAGGGGGTTCGCCTAATTCTCTAAGTTTGTTGTTTGTACCACAGAGTGGACTCCTATCATCACTCCCTTACGTAGCGAGTGCTATCGCTAACATGGGTTTTGGAATCTTTTCCGACTTCTGCATCAACAAAGGCTATCTCTCCACGAAAAATGCGCGCATAGTGTGCAACTGTATTGGTACCTATAATACATTTCTGTAATAACTAAACAAGTTTGATTAGTATTTATATTTTAAACATTCTAATTTAAATGTATGATATCATTTCATTCAAAAACGAATTTATACATATTGAAAATAATTATTTTACATTAATCCTTTTAAGGTATGAACTTGCCATTTTGTTTACTTGCCAATTACGAGTATAAATGATGTATAAAACGATCAAGTAAGTAATTTTCTTTTTTTTTAGCTCAATGGGTTCCAGCATTATGTCTGGTGTTGGTTACATTTACAAATGACAGTGGATTGGCTGTATTTCTGTTAATTATGGCAGTGGGAATGTTTGCAGGCGTTCACTCTGGATGGATGGTAAAATTTAATAAACTTACATTTAATGCTAGCTGATATTATGTTATCATGGTTAAATACCGTTTGGGTAAGGTAAGGTAATAATCATTAAGAGTGAAGACACATTTATCAGCATGCGTACGCATTTTGTCTAGTAAAATTAGCCGTTTAGTATGAAACGTGTAAGCATGCGCAAAGCTGGACGCGGTCCCATACTAAACTGATGTTTTCTATAGACAAAATGTAGCTATGTACGCATGCTGATAAAATGTGTCTTCACCCTAACTCCAAATGAACAACACTATTATTTTTATTTAATTACGTAGGTATATAATTAATCGAGCCACCGATATTCTACAGACATGCTTCGCACGTGTCATGATGTTGAAAATTTACGAGTATAAGTAATTAACGTCGTTCGTCACAATAGAAATATCAGACATTTCAAAGCAGACTAGGTACTACATTTAATTAACTTTAAAGTAAGAAAAAAAGGAAACAACTATCAACAAAATTTGGTTGGTCAGAATCTAGACATGTACAGTCGAGTTCATAAATATATGAGCAAATCCAAGGCTTCAAAAATAAATGAGCATAGAAAGACACATACGCATCTAAACAGATTTACCAATCAAAAATATGTGTACCTACATATTACCTGTCATATTATTCTGAGCATATGTCAAGATAATATGTAAGCAACTGAAAAGTCATAAATATCTGTACTAATATTAGACATGACATGTTATCATTATCATTTATAAATTTGTAAGTGGCCAGTCATTAAAGTTGATAACAACCTCTTTTAATTCGATCATAAATCCAAAACAGCAGAATAGATGATTGATGCGACAATATGTCGCGGTGACAATATATCCGTCCCTCTTTTATTAATATAGTTAGTAAAAGACGGGAAATCTGTCTCGCCACGACATCGCACCAATCATGTGCTAAGCGTGCTGCAAATAAATGGACAAAAAGCCGCATGCGAAACCAATAACACTTCTATGACCTCACACCACAGATCAGTATAGATAGCTAACGGTGTCATGGAACATGTCGCAGCGTTATGGCCGATAGGCCTTTATAGTGTGACAGATGCGCGCCCTATGAGCCAGTCGCAACTTACCCGCGACTGCAGGATGAGCTCGGACATATCCGCAAAATGCCGAATTGTGCCGTTATTTCTTGTAAAAATAGGAGTGTAAATAAACATTTCAAGGACTATTGAGTCACGCACCCACATGAAAGTATTGATTTTTTTAGTTATTAGTTGACAAAACCACGTATTTTTACAAATAATATATAACAACAAACCGCTGACATAAATGTCATAATGATTTTACTTGGGCGTACCAATTGGTTGAACTATTCAGTGACAAATTGTATGTGCGTTTTACATTGACGGCTTAGAATAGCAAGCAAGTTGCAATTTGGTAAGTGACCGTGCAATGTATCCAATTGCTAGCGATATTCACAACCGTCCTGTCATTTCTTGGTACGGCCGCTGCGAGCAGGCCGCGAACTAGAGGTACGACTGACCGTGCCGATGATAAATAGGGTCGATAAATTGTTGATGTATTTGATTATATTCAATTTTTCTTTCATATTTTGACCTTTGTATCAATATCTTATCTTCATAAAGGTAAAACAATATATATAGATTATATCGCGTATTATATTATTTTGAGCCTTTTACAATAACCGTTGTCAAAGGTTGAAATTGTTTTATTTAAATATGTGACCATCGCGGAAACGGCTGATAACATTATATTTATTAAGGGTAAACCGTCTAAATAATTATTTGTTCATGTGATTCCCAGCCACAATTAAGATAATGTCGTTAATAAATTGCTTTGTTCATATTCAAATATATGTCTATAATTGACATTCTGTAGTTTATTATTTACAAACCAGATCCGATACGAAAGTAAAAAAAAAGTTTTCTAATTTATTATTAAACGACATAAAATGAAAACAAACAATATAAGGACTTAACTACCTATAAATAAAAAAAATGGCCTAAATCGCCGTCAGTGGGCAAGGTACCCAGAAGGCTGGCCGCATTCCCCCGTTGTATAGCTATACTTAAACGCTGTGCAAGGTACTGGCCAGCCCTCTGGTCGCCTGAGGTCTCTCTTAGGCGAGCCGCTAGATCTTTAAAAAGTCCATATGCACATGCACACATGTGCATGGCCCCAAGGTCTCCACACCAAACGCCGCAAATATGTAGCTGGTTCCTAAAGCAGCATATTTGCGGCGCTTGAAACTTTCGGCTAATGATGCCGCGGCGCCAGTAGCAACGCCGGTGACCGAAACATGGGACGGCGCCAGAGTGTCAATGTAGGTGGCGTCCCAAACTAGCGGCCGGCCCATGCTCCAGGGCACCAGCGTCATTCCGTCAGGACTCTTGCCGTCGTCCCTGGCCAGACCGTTGGGCTCTAGGACGGCCGGTATTTTCGCGCTAACAAGGGCGCGACGGATAACATAATGATTATAAAGATTAGATACATCGTCCAATGCGATATTTTAATCTGTATTTATTTCTCATTAAATGATAGATCGATTTTAATGTTTTTCTTAATATTCCGGCCTTATCAAATATCTATGGATAATAATTTATCGACGTAGCCTCCTCTCTAGTGCCGCATCATATGGTAGCGCTTTAGCCAATCACAGCGTGGCAAAGGCCCGACCTCGGAGACACCGAGACTCATTACAATTTCCCTTCGTTACAAATCTCTCTCTTTCATATATCTATGCCTCACACGTAAAGTGAAAGAGAAAAGTATAGTTTGACAGTACGGTACTCTTTTCGATGACTGTCAAAATATAAGGAAAAAGTTTTGCGTTTCAGTTGATTACATATTAATGCGACTCATGCTCAGATTAATATGACAGATAATATGTACACATATTTTTGATTGGTGAATCTGTTCAGATGCACATGTACTTGTCTATGCTCATTTATTTTTGAAGCCTTGGATTTGCTCATATATTTATGAACTCGACTGTACCAGTTTAGGTACAATCGAGTTCATAAAGTTTAAGTTTTCTTTTACATGCTTGTCATTCTTATTTTCAGGTTAACTACATTGACCTGGCGCCTAACTTCAGCGGTTCCTTAATGGCAACTGGCAATACCTTTTCAACGATTTGCATCATATTTATGCCCATTCTTGTATCTAATGTGGTCGTTGATGTGGTATGTCTAGTTATTATTTAAGATCAACTATAAAAGCAACAATTATTCATAAATATTTTTTCTCTTCAACAATAATTAATAATATTTTTACGAGGGCTGTTTGATATTTTTTTTTAAGTCAAAAATCTACAGTTATTTGTTTATAAATAACATTTATTTCTCAACAGTCTCTCTTAAGGGCCAAGCACTAAACTTATTCCAACGAGTTTCCAATTATTTTATCCCCTTCAAAAAATAAGATTTGTCGAGGTTTGCAAAATCGACGTTCACACCCTGCTATACAGTCTTAATTTGTCAAAAAATGTTGTCCTCTGAGCCATCTTTTCAAATTCGGGAATAGGTAATAATCAAACAGTCTTTGCCTACTGTGGGGCACGTTCGTCAGCAGCCATCCATTGTTTTGATTCTTTTTTGAACCTGGCGTGTAATGGTGAACCCAAGTTTTGTCCACAGTGACAAAACATTTCAAAAAAATCCACTTAACCCTTTATAAAAAAGTATTTAATAACGGCAAAAAATCAGATAATCCCTTAGTTCTCAAAAATGCGTAGGTGATTACAGTTAACTAACGATGACAGTCACATATTTATCTTTTTTTTTTTTTAATTTTTGGCAGTATTCAGTTGAAAGATCGTGTCAGCCAGTATTAATTCCATTTACGAAAAAAAGCGTTCATAAACAGTTTTTTAAGGGACATCAAATGGCCCTCGTGACAACAACATTTTTTTGCACTAACTGCCACGAAAGAAAAAATAATGCAAGTGTTTGAATTTAGATGAAATGGAAAAAAAATATTCAAATATTAACATGTAATTTTGAACATTGTGTCTTGAATAAACATTTTGAAATGTACACACTCGTAGACGTAATTATGATTAAGTATCTTTTTTATTAGGGTTCCGTAGCCAAAATGGCAAAAATGGAATCCTCATAGTTCGCCATGTCAATCTGTCCGTCTGTCCGTATTTCCGCAGCTTAGCTCAATGGCCGTTAATACTAGAAATATGCAATTTGGTACAGGTATACATATTAAACATGCCAAAAATGTAGTACAATAAAAACTAGAAAACAATTTTTTTTCGGGTAGGTACGTCCCCAACTGGTGAATGTTTTGTTTTATTTGCTGTAATCCTATAGTGTGGGATATTATTGAATAGGTCTCTTAAAAAGAATAAGGGTCTTAAAAGAAAGTTTTTAACTGAAGTCAAAATCATGAATAATGGGCTTATAGAATACTTTAAAATAAAACTACATATTTCGAATATAATCGGCCCAGTCGTTTTTCAATAACTACGGAACCCTACACTGAGCGTGGCCCGACATGCTCTTTGACGGTTATTAGTAGTAAAATATGATTTTGGTAAATTTCTTGTTGATTTTTTAAAGTCAATTTACATCTACAGACATTGAGCGTGCCCGACACGTGCCGTGGCAGACAATAAAATATTCTTCTGTTCAATTTCTTTTAACAAATTAATATATATCGTTTCACGGCCGCACAGACACGGCTCGTGTATCTATATAGAATAATATTTTATAGTCTGACACGGCACGTGTCTGGCACGCTCAATGTCTGTAGATGTAAATCGACCTTCGTACCTACAATTTAAATTTTTAGAATAATTATTAATTCAGTCACCAGCTAGCTACATATATTATGTCTTATAAAAATGTAAAATCATCTATTTCAGTACGACCGATATCAGTGGCGAATTGTGATGCTTATCATGGCTGCAAACATTGCCATCAGCAACGCAATCTTCGTCACCTTCATGTCTGCTGACAGACAACCGTGGGACCAAATCGACGGTATTACTTAAAGATATCATGTTTCTTGGTAACACAACCAATACCCAAAGGAAAATAACGAAATTTTATTTTTCAAAAAGACCAGGTTCGATTCCTGGGTCGAGTACACGTATTTTTGTAAGTGTATGAATACCGTTTTTCTTTACATTACAATCGACGTTATGGTTCCTAAGACAAGATTTCGCTAGCTGTTATGATTTCCAAAACCTACATATTATTTGGATTGATCTACCTGTATACATATTAAATATGCTGTATTTTCCGTATTTTTATTCCCACCACTCTCCCAACTCTTCCCGTGGGTATCGTAAGAGTCTAAGGGATTTGAAGGTGATTTATTTATGGGCAGCAGTCATCATAGTGGAGTCGACACAGTACTGCGATCGCCAACCTACTAGCCCAGCGTGGCGATTATGGGCATTTACCTCCTAATACGTCCATACGCTTAGGTAATAGTAATGTAATTGATTAATAATAATATTGTGCTATTAATTTTGTTTCATTATTATGATTCTCATTAATCATACATTTCAGATCAAGAAGACATGGAAACAAAGGAATCAATGGAAATAACATCAGTTGAGAAAAAAGAAGCCGATTACGATTGAAATGTAGACAAAATAAACAATTATTTAAAAACAGATTGTGTTAGTTACCTATTTCGTCTCTTTTTTAAAGAAGTAGCATTATTCATTGACAGTTATTACAAATTGTCGTAACTAATTAACACATTAGCTAAAAACTAACTAGTGGAGTGGAGAGATGTTCTTAGATTTTAGTCCATAAATTCAAATATGAAAATAAAACTTGAATCGTTTGTTTTGGAATAATTTTGACGATAAAATAGTAGAAAATTTAGGTCACATGTATTTTAATCCTCGATAGCAATGGGATCTATTGGCATCGAGCAAAATGTTTACCATTTTTCTCACGCTCCGTAAATTGTTTCCAAAATCAATAAACACCTATCTTAGTTAATTCAAAATCAATGCATGGTATCTTAAGACTGCAATCACGTAGCAGCATAGGATCACTGAGGGCAGTGAGAGCACTGGCCTGCTATCTATTTCCACCCTGTATAATGTCTCGGTCATCAATACAGTAAGTTAAATAAAACATAGTTCAATGATTATACTACAGTGTAAGGTCCACAGAGATAATTTGTGAGTTAGCAAACACTTTATCAAAACGTAACGAATTCGGAAGCCGAACTTAAAATAATATATCTTCATATGAATGTGTAATAGGTAATTAACATGGTAATCACACTGTAAATAAGATAAGTCTAAACATACACTAAAGACACAGATAAATTATAAATAACACTTGTATCTTCACTTTTGCAAGCAGCCCTAACTATTATCATACAGTTAATGTAAGCCGCTGGTTGTTATGTAGCGGAAAAATGAAGGAAAATGAAAAGGAAAGTCAATATCAAAAAGTGCCTACCAGAGAACTCATAAAAGATAGTAAGTATTTTATGGACAGAACTAAATTATACAATCATTACAGAAACAAATTGTAAACATAGTTTCTTAATTGTGTACATAATTATTCGGATTTATAATAAAACGTAAATACATAGAACCAAGAACTTAAAAATCTTGTAATTTGGCTGGTGGTTGGCTGATTGAATTAATGTTTAAAAAATCGAGTAAAAATTATCAGGACGAAGTAAATGTAGATATTAATAAATTTTGAAATGCTCAAGAAAAAAACAACATTTTTCTTTTCAGATATTCCAGAAATACCTGTTTCTTATGGATATGGATATCGGCATGTACAAGCAGCACTTTTGTTATTCAGCTTGACTGTAGCCTATACAGCACGAGCGCATTTAGGACTAACTGTAGTTGCTATGACAAGACAGTCACTTGACTCGAATATAACCATAAATAATAAAAGTGATTTCTTAAATCAAAGTGCTTACTATAATGAAACTGATCTAAGCGAGGTTAATGATGTTATTGAGGATAGTAATAATGAAACGAGTAAAATGCAGTTTGAACTTAATGATAATGTTTCAAAACTTATGGAAGACGATGAAATACCTCGTAGTATTTGGAACGTTTATAGGGTACAGTAACAGTTTATTGCTTATATTTATTATGATAGTAATGATATCATGTTGCATATCACAATGTAAAGATATTATTTTTGTATTAAGACTAGTACCAACCTACCAACTAATCTATGTTGGAGAGAATTACCAATTTTTCATATTTTCGTGAAGTATTTGAATCTTTTTATTATACTCATTACTATTATTATTTATTATTTTCAGACATATGAGTGGCCGAAATCAATACAAGAATGGATTCTAGACTCATTTTTCGTAGGTTATTTTCTGATGATGTTCCCTATGGGTGTGATCGCTCAACATTTTGGGGGGAAGATTCCTCTGCAAGTATGCATGCTGATTAACGGAGTTGTATCACTTGCGACTCCAACAATAGCCGCTTGGGTAAGAAAAGTATATAGTCAATACATTATAATCGATTATCTTTGATTTTCTTTTCGTCGAAGAAGTCAAGATGCATTTTATACTGAAATTTCCATAATTGAATAAATATCACTGTACATCGATTTAAAATTTATCACTCAAATTTTCTTGTCTTCGTCTGCCTGCGACCACGAGTGTATCGTCATGCTTGAAACGTCAGGATAATATTAAACGTAAGATTACACTTTTCATTCAGAAACGAGTAAGATAACTTTTGTTCCAATATGTCAGGGAGGATGGAAAGGAGTCTGCTGCTGTCGAGTATTACAAGGACTGAGTCAAGCAGGAGTATATCCTAGCATTCAGACTGTACTTTCAAAATGGGCGCCAGTTAGTGAACGAGGCAGATTTAGCAGCTATATTTATGCAGGTTTGTTTCTCTATTACCCAATCTAGAGAATCGATATTACAATTTGATCCAAATAGTAAAGTAGGTATCTACTGTTATGAAAGGGGATTAATAAGCTTAATTGGAGACTATTTTGTGGCACTTACTTTTTTAATTACATTTATGTTTATTTTTTGTTTTTATGTCTATGTTGTGTCACAAATAAATGTTTTTTCTTTCTTTCTCTTCTACGATATGACTTTGACTTGCTATAATAAAAAGTGTAATTATTTAAGTTTTAGGTAACAATCGTCATATAATAGTACATTACTACCGAGGCCGGGAAGTGACTGGTTGCCGGCCGAATATATGTAGATATAGGATAGTATTCGGACGGCAACCCGTCACTTCATGGCCGAGGTATGTATAATGTTTTTCTCAAACATGCAAAGAAATGAAACAAAAAAATGTATCTTCTTTCTGAGAAATTATAAGTCAACTACATAAACTAAGTCTTTGAAACACAACAAAAGTCAAATACGACACCGACACCTCATTTGTTTTTTAAGATTGACCTGTTTGAAAGTTGCAAATTTTTAATTTAAAAAAGCGGTATTAGACGACGCGGTCGGTTGGGTCCAATTAATCGCATGCAGTGATCGGGGCCGACGGATCGCGCCGTATAATACTGCTTTTTAAATATTATTTTGAGTAGTTATTGTACATTTATTTTAAATGATATAATTTAAATACCTAATTATAACTGCAAAAATTTGCCAATAATTTTTTTTATACTAATATTACTTACAAATAATTATTGGCTAAAAGCCAAGATGCCAGGTCACAACCCTATGTCAAATGAAAATTAAAAAAGAGGTACTTAGGCCGGCAACGAGGTACTTCCCGGCCACTTTTTAGGCACGTAACTACAACATTTCATTGCATGTTTGAGAAAATGTAATTTATAGTGTATGTAACTGTCTTTCAGGTTCTACGATGGGCACAGTTATAGCATTCCAATCTAGTGGTGTATTATCATCAAGCAAGGCAGGATGGCCTACCACTTTTTGGTTAATTGGTTTAGTGTGTATAGCAGCTTTCATTCTTTTATCAGTATTTGCTTCTGCCTCTCCAACTGATCACAAATCAATTAGTGAAGAAGAAAAAACTTTCATATTAGGAAAGATTGATAATGGTATGAATAAGGTAAATGGCACTGATAGATTTAGGTTTAAATTTCATAATTTTAAATTACATTATAAATTACTTTAATTTATATCAAAATCAGATATGTTCAATGTCATTAAATTATGAAAATTACAATAAATATAAACATAAAAAACCTAAAGACCGAGTGGCCGAGCGGTGCAGGCTCGAAAGCTGAGCACGTGGGTTCGATTCCCACCTCGGACGTTGGTGATCTTGGTCGATTTTTCTTTGGTTTATGACATCCAATATCTATTATAAAAAACATTTTAATCCCGAAAATAACACTGATTATACGAGTATCTTATAATAAATACTATTATGGATAGGTACAGCGATCATATTTTGCATTAATATTTATTTTTTGGTCGCAGTGGTTTTCTCCGCTCACTATTTTTAATAAAAAAAAATTTCAGAGGACTAACATTCCATGGATGCAAATTCTACGATCTAAACCTATTTGGGGAGCATATGCAGTTCACATATCTTCTGGGATGTGTTTCAACTTTTTGTTTACTCAAATGCCTACGTACATGTTTTACATACTCGGTTTTAACATCAAAAACGTACGTATTATGTTTTTTTTAAATCTTATTGCGCATTTTTTATTGCAATAAAGATTTCTGTTAGGCGTTGCTTTTATTTAACTAATTTTTTGCAGTTAGTTAACGTTCTACTTTCTAAAAATGGAGGCATGTACCACCCGAATATAATCTATTTAATCATAAAATCATTATGGTGCCCTACCTTATGGTAATTGTCGGTTAAATCTCTAAGTTCTGGAATTATGCTCTTGCTATTAGAATATTAGGACACACATTACACACACATTTTGTTAAAAAATAAAATATTTTTATGTATATTTTCATAGAATTTGATAAAATCATCAATTTTTTAAAGACAAACGGGTCTTAATCGCGTAAACTTACGTTTAATTATATCCTGACGTTTCGGGCATGACGTTACACCCGTGGTCGCAGGCAGACTGGCGAGAGAATGTATCAACACCTTCGAGCTGCGCGGGTTTTTCGAACTACCCGCACTTGATCTTGATTATTCACTTCTAGGCTAGGGTTGTCACTAGGTCTACACACAACACTCACAACATCCAAAGGCTTTAAAATGGATGTTTCACCACGCTTACATTTGTAAATCACGGGATTCCACGCGGACGAGATTCCTTGCCCCTCATTTTGATTAAAATTCCGATGTTTCTTAATTTCTATAGCTTCACGTACTTTTCGGCTATGATGTATACGCTCGGTTGAGAGGACTTTCGGGTTATGGAGCTCAATCCAGTGGTTAGGTCCGGACTCCAACAAATGCTCGGCCACAGCAGACTTATTAGTTTGACGCTTTTTAACAGCCGTGACATGTTCCTTGACCCTTTCCGCTATGGTGCGTTTGGTTTCCCCAATATAGGAACTACCACAGCTACAATCAATCTTATAAACGCCCGGTGTGTGATAAGGTAAAACATCCTTAGGCGACCTTAGATGCCCTGCCATCTTTGATAACGGCATATAAACGGTTGGTATGGAATACTTATTTAAAAGCGTACCTATTTTGTCCGTTACACCCCTGACATAAGGCAAAAATGCTGGTCGCCTCGCAACATCTGGATGTTTCTTTCTCGGTGTTCGTCTGGGTTGCCGTCTGTTCATTATGTAGCCATTTCTCTTCAGAACCTCCTGAACGTGCGATAACTCAATTTCCAGAAATTCAGGGTCACAAAGGTCATGTGCTCTGTTCTTTAGAGAATTAACCACAGACTGAAGCTGCCGGGGGTGGTGATGAGACAGAGCGTTCAAATACCTGTCAGTGTGTGTGGGCTTCCTATAGACAGTGTGCGCCAAAGAACCATCATCTCGACCTATCACCTTCACGTCCAGAAAACGCAAACTACGCTCCGATTCCAATTCATATGTGAATTTGACTTTAGTATGAATGGAATTGAGATACTGGAGTAATTGCTCAACTTCATGCTTGCCGCCTCTCATAACGCAGAAGACATCATCGACATACCGCTTCCATAATTTCACTGCCCATGGTCGCAGATCTATGCTGGACTCGAAATGCTCCATCCAGATATTTGCTAAAACCGGTGCCACAGGGCTACCCATAGCAACTCCGTCGATCTGGAGATAATGCCCCCCTCGATATAAAAAGTAGCTCCCTTCTAAACAATTCCGGAGCAAACCCATGACAGAACTCACTATCTCATTGTCAGCAAGCCTCTTTCGAACTACTTCTAGACACTCTTTAACCGGAACATTGGTGAAAAGTGACTCAACATCGAAACTCACCATTGAGTCTCCTGGTTCCAACGTTATGTCCTTAAGAATGTCTATAAAGTGACGAGAATCCTTCACGAAAGACGACGTGTTTCCCACAAGCGGCTGCAACACCGATGCAACATGCTTTGCCAGATCATAAGTAGGTGAGGCGATTTGACTTACGATTGGTCGCAAAGGCACGTTTGGTTTGTGTACTTTCGGTAACCCGTACAATTTCGGTGGTTGCACTGTTTTAGGCTTGTACAAGCGGTTAAAGACGTCTTCTTGAAATAACACCTCATAGTCCCTGATGACAGCCCTAATCCGACGCGTAACTCTGGCAGTGGGATCATATGAGACAGACTTATAGACGCTAGTGTCACTCAATAAATCCCGAATCTTAGCGTCATAGTCTATTGAGTCCATGACCACAGTGGCGTTCCCTTTGTCAGCCTTCAGAACCAGTATATTCTCATTCGCTTTCAAGTTCCTCAGGGCTGTTCGCTCAACTGCAGTAACATTACTCTTCGGTAGTGTAGCCTTTCGCAAAATAACCGCAACATCCTGTCTAAGAACCTCGGCATCGCTAGACGGAACCCTGTTACGCATTATTGCCTCCTCAACACTACAGATCGTGGTCTCATATGGAATCCGCTTGGGTGTCAAAGCGAAATTCAACCCTTTTTCAAGTATACTGACGGTCGCTTTTTCAATGACAGTGGTCGATAAATTAATCACCGTGGAGGTGACTTTATCACGACGATTTCCACCCGCAGTCTCGTTATTTCCATATCGATACAGCAACTTTTCGTATTTTTTGTCATGTACCTCACTTCTATAATAAAAAATACGTTCCGCTTGTTCAAAGGTAATCCGATCCCACAAATCAAAATCACTACGTGATAACACTGCACTACACGCACTATGCAACCCGTATAACTCGCACTGCACTCTGTCCAAGTCCGCGAAATGATTCCTTATTTGCTGTTTTAATAGGCGGATACTTGCAGCACTTAGATTTTTTGCAGAAAACGGTATATCCTTACACGGCTTTAGTCTTACACACGTAGGTAGCACGTTCGAATCGCGACACTTAATTAAAAATGACAACGATGTTAATACGCGCACTCGTTTTTTCCGCAACCATCCTAGATGTTTAAGTTTAATTGATAATTCCGGCCCGTACCGGTTTACAACAACGGACAAAATAGGTACGCTTTTAAATAAGTATTCCATACCAACCGTTTATATGCCGTTATCAAAGATGGCAGGGCATCTAAGGTCGCCTAAGGATGTTTTACCTTATCACACACCGGGCGTTTATAAGATTGATTGTAGCTGTGGTAGTTCCTATATTGGGGAAACCAAACGCACCATAGCGGAAAGGGTCAAGGAACATGTCACGGCTGTTAAAAAGCGTCAAACTAATAAGTCTGCTGTGGCCGAGCATTTGTTGGAGTCCGGACCTAACCACTGGATTGAGCTCCATAACCCGAAAGTCCTCTCAACCGAGCGTATACATCATAGCCGAAAAGTACGTGAAGCTATAGAAATTAAGAAACATCGGAATTTTAATCAAAATGAAGGGCAAGGAATCTCGTCCGCGTGGAATCCCGTGATTTACAAATGTAAGCGTGGTGAAACATCCATTTTAAAGCCTTTGGATGTTGTGAGTGTTGTGTGTAGACCTAGTGACAACCCTAGCCTAGAAGTGAATAATCAAGATCAAGTGCGGGTAGTTCGAAAAACCCGCGCAGCTCGAAGGTGTTGATACATTCTCTCGCCAGTCTGCCTGCGACCACGGGTGTAACGTCATGCCCGAAACGTCAGGATATAATTAAACGTAAGTTTACGCGATTAAGACCCGTTTGTCTTTAAAATATGAGTGATAATCGTGAAAGTTTAAATCAATATAAAATCATCAATTTGTCCAAATTTCTGTTTCAGAGTGGCATTTTGTCTTCCTTACCATATATAGCTAGTATAATATTTTCTGTCATCTATGGAATAGCGTCCGACTATTGCGTCAATAGAGGTTTTATCAGTGTAAGGACAGCGAGGGTCGCCTGCAATAGTCTTGGTGTGTTATAAAATATTATTAAAAGTAATTCAGTACTTATATATAAATTGATTATCATCGTTGTCATTATCACCAGTGCCACACTATGATCAGATAATTACAAAAAACATATTGATACCTACCGAAAGACTAACACAGTCATCACACCCAAAAATAATCACTGTATTAAAGCAGCTGACTTAGTTCTCGTGATTTCTATTCGCGTCAGCAGTTTTTCTTTCAAAACGATGCTATTAACAAGAAACTAAAGTTTCCTCATCATAACTTTTCATTGTTTAACTTAATTCATCATATTTCATTCGCATTGTCAAGAAAATGTTTTGCAATTGTTTTCCTTTGTCTTCCAATGGGATACTTTTCTTGTGAATCCTTCTGGGCTACTTACAATTTTTTTTGTTTAGCACTCATCGGGTCAGCAATTTGCCTCGTGGCGGTATCATTTACTGAAAACAGTATATTGGGTGTAATTTTGCTTATTTTTGGAGTTGGTCTGCTTGCTGGCGTTCATGTTGGTTGGATGGTAAGCGATATTGTTTTTTACTACTTAGTCTTACTATTAATTAGATGTATAAAGATGTGCAATAAATTACTGGAATATTTTTTGAGAATTCACATTTTGTCCCTCTATTATATTTTTGAACGAGTAATATTTTTTTAAACTCCCTGTAAAAATGTGCAAAACGCTCACTAGCCCGCCTTTCTTATTTTCATTGGCTAGCCCATGGAGCTCGATAAATGGGCAAATAACTTTTTTTTGTGATTATTCTGTCACATCACCCAGGGGACAACAGTTGAATACTTTTTCTCAAAAAAATATTTTACAAGCTCTACTATATAGATCGGCTGTCCCAAATCAAAACCTAGCAAGGGACATTTTTTGTCAAAATACGTTTTTTTTAATGTATCTGCCCCAAATGTTGAGCTGCGTCTAATGCAAAAACACCTGTATTTCTATCTCAATTAGAATCAAAGTTACGAGACCCACCAAACCTAGCAAGGGCATTTCTTACATGCCACCAACATATTCAAAATCCTAGTAAGTAACATTTTCAAGTCCAAAAACCTGGCAACTGCATGCTATACTAGGTTTTTGAGTTTGTAAATGGTACACACTAGGTTTTTGAATATGGAAATTGTCCCTTACTAGGTTTTTGATTTTAATGATTGCCGAAGGGTCGTACAAGGAATTCAAATATAACAATAAATAAAACCTATCAAGTCAGTAATGAGTGAAGTTTGCGTTCTAATGGTTGCCGCTCCCGCGCTCCCTGCCTGAAGGTTTTTGTCACCGCCCCGCGGGTGTCGTAAGAGTCGACTGAGGAATTGAATTGATATTGACGATTTATTTATCGACGATCGATGACGGGCAGCAGCGTCATCAAAGTGACCAAAATATTAATGATTTTAACTAAAAGTGTATGTGAACTCAAGGCTTAAGGTTTTAAGTTAGTGACGAGACCAAGATTGTGTTCTAAAAGTGCGCGATTATGGAATTATGCAATTATTTAGGCTTTGTTTACAATTATTTTAGTTTCTACTGACGATTGGTATAGGGCGTTTTGGTTGTTAACCGACAAAGAACCGACCAAAAAATTGTACTATTTCATAATAAACAAAATTGGATCTTCGATAATTCATAACGTCACCATCATTACGGTCGTGCATTATTTGTCGGTATTGTCCGTTGTCTCTCTATGAAAGAACCCTGGACAAATTATCAGAAGCTTCAAATTACGACGAAGGTATTGATAAAACAAATCAAATAATGTCAATACTTGTTGTTGTTGCTATTATATTGTGTTTGTAATTTCTTTCTATTTCTTTCCACAACTCGACATCAAACGTGCCTATTTTACGTGGTGCCGACGCTGGTCCAGTACTTTTTGGGGACTTGACATACACACTGGAATTTCTTCGCAGGTGGCTGCAGGTTTCCTCAATGTTTTCCTTCACCGTAAAGACTTGTGAATATCAAATGATATTTCGTACAACAGTTTTTGAAAAACTTATTGCTGATTGAATGGTTATTGCTGTTTTTTTATTTTCGCTGGTAAGCCGATAGTCGCGTGTGTAGTACTGTTTATACACGTGATATTCGAATGGTATGCACAATTATTGCACATGCATACACTCGTAGCAGAAGATGATAGCATAATTTTCTCCTATCAGGATCGAAAGAGCTCGCGATTCTGAGTGGAAATCATATTAAAAGTTACAAAAACAAAAAACAAGTGCGAGACAACTTTAAATAAAATGACTCGTTATGGCAATGACCCTACTGGGGGAGGCCTATGTCCAGCAGTGGACATTTATCGGCTTAGAATGATGTTTTTGGGAAGTTTCAATGTGTAGTAAATTGTTAGCAAGTACTTTGCAGCGAAGCTCTGCGGGAAGGGACTGGTAGTCAGTAATTTCAAAATCATTGAAATCCCCTAGATTGCAATTAAATAGGGTG